>CAJNOP010001021.1:0-61616 GCA_905250075.1 Rotaria sp. Silwood1
CAACTAATGTGACAGGTTAGTTGTGGTCTTGTGAATATTTTTTTCAAAAGGAAAAAAAACATTGAACAATCTAAAATTAACTTAGTTAGAACGATTTTCACTCGTAAATCAATTTTTATAAATGATGCCTTGGGTATCCGCATGATCTTGTACGAGGTTTTATTGTGTAGGATAGATAGGCACTTCAATCGCAATAAGTGAATGTGGATGAGATAACAAAGTAAACCTACCGAGGAATACAAAATTTCTGGTTCTCTGAAATGATGTATCCATCGAGAGATGCCAGAAAGAAAGAAACTTCAAGAAACACATAATCAAGAGCAGAGTTTCAGTAGAGTCACTATAAATTTTAAAGAGGTGAAATTCCACATCATTTGTATGAGAAAGCAAAAACCAACTTTGTTAAAATTTTTAAACCACATCAAACATCAAAGTCTCAATAAATACATTACAAAAACATATGTTTGCAGATTTCTTTAAGTAAGTCAAGAAAACGGAAGATATTTTTTCAAATATTTTAGCACTCATTAATAATCGTCTTTCGCGAACAAATCGACTGAAAATGCCGATGGGTGAAACCTTCGAAAAAAAGTAGAAAGACGTAGACGACTAAATCAGCGAAAAGGAGCTCATTGATAGGAAAACGTCGAATGAATGTAATAGAATAAACAGATGTTTGCTGTTAGTGCCCTGCGGTTCCTATAATTACCCGGGAACCGAACCGGAACCGACGGTTCCGGTTCGGTTCCGGTTCCCAAAATCGAAAAAAAGCGGTTCCAATTTCGGTTCCCAAAATTTGTTTTAGGAACCGGTGTTTTTACATTGATATAGAAAATATTGAGTAAGATATTTTTTAATTTCTGTATTCCTTTTTTGAGATTGTTCATGTTTATTCTTTCATAAAAAAGTTTGAAAAATACGATGAAAGATGAAAGAATGAGAAAACATACTATTATAAAATATGTTCACATGAAATTATTAATATTACAAAGTTTTAAAATAAATCTACTTCATCATTTTCTTCGGAATCATTAGGGTGTGGATGTGGGTGTGGGTGTGAGTAGGTGTTGGTGTGGGTATCAGTGGCTGCAGAAATACATGTAGTCTCACTCACAGTCACAGCAAAACCCCATCCTTAAGTTCTTATTGCTTCCAATAATTTATTTTAGGGGTAGCAATTGCTAACTATTGCATTGCTGGCGCGCCGCCTATGGTTTTAAATATGAGCATGAGAAATGCACAAAATGCATCACTACACAGGTCATAACCTGTGTCCACATATTATTATGTTGCATTTGAATAATTTCTTAGCTATCATTAAAAAAGGTCGGTTCCAACGGTTCCGGTTCCGGTTCCGGTTCCATTCCCTTTTTTTCACAGTTCCGGTTCCGGTTCCGGGTAATAGAAATTGAAAAAACCGGTTCCTGGTTCGGTTCTCGGTTCCATTTTTTTTGGAACCGCAGGGCTCTATTTGCTGTATACATGTACTGCTATAATTCTCCACTAAAATTGCCTATTGCTTTACTATTTCGATTTTTTTAAAACTTTATATTGTCTATTTTCATTTATTTACAATAAACTGTAAATATTCAGTTCGTGATGATTTATAGTCATTTTTTCAGAGCGCGGATTGAGTTGTGAGTTTTGACGTCTTTTTTGTCGACTTTACACTGGAGTAGAGTTGAGAACTTTCTCTCTCGTGGATTATTCGATGAACATTTTCTTAATGATTTAAGCTTTTGTGTTGGCATGCACGATTAGTGATAGTCAGTAAAGAATCTAATATTCTAGTATTCAATGACACATGTTTCGAAATTATTTTGTTTGAGCAAAATTACTTTGGAAAGTGTTTCCCTTTCCCTATTTGCCATGAATTTAGGTCAGCTTAAAACGATTAGAATCTCTCAAAAGATTATTAATATTGATTTTGAATAAATGTTATGCATCGCGAATATCAATAAGAATAGAATTCAAATTATTCTAATCGGAAGTTTCTTGTATCAATCATATTGATTTCATATTATGTGTCAAGTTTAAGTACGTAAACCTTTGAAAGTATTGTTTTCGATTTTAAAGACTAGTCATACTCTCGTTTTAATGTACATACACAACGGTAATATAATCCTAGCAGGTTAATGAGAGAGTCACTTGAAGACAGTTTCACAGTGTCGTTATACCACAAGAATAATGCTAGTAATTTGAGAACATCCGAAGTTTAGTTCTCTTCACGTATCACAGGACTGCAAAACCTATTGTTATACGTAGTCGTTAATCGAATTCCAATATAATGCTAACAAAAGTGGTTCCAACTTTTAAAAATGAATATTGATGGAAATGAGACAGTTTCTACAAGGCTATCTCCCAATAATAAACGATGAGATTCTATACTCATTCAACAAAGAAGCTTGTATAAAAAAATGTCTCAGATTGAAAGCATAATATCATTCGAACATATGTGTCAAGACCTGTGAAAAAAATTGTCGTTTACTAAAATGTTAGCTTACTTGTAGAGGGTATTAACATTTTACGGTTACTTTCAGTAACAATTGATAGATGTGAGATTCAATGTGTGTAAAAATACATCGCATATTCCTATTACTTGAGCATAAAGAATCTTCATGTCTAATGAATGAAAGGTTGTAGAATCAAGACGAAATTAATACTAAACGACTTCTCTGCCGTAAGAAATTCATGCTTTTGAATGCAAAAATACTGCAGATTTCAGTTGTTATTTCTATTTTGAAGATCCTACGCCAATCTCAGACAAGATACGCGCCCTATGGGGTTTGATAAAGATGAAAGCAATCGAGTTCAATCTATTTGAAACTGAAATATCATGGAATGATGATTATCGTCGTCGTAATGAAATCATCTTTACTCGTGTCTTTCTCCTATTAATCGCTCTATCGCTTACTATTCTAATGGTTTACACTGCCAGCATACGTGCAATTCCAGCTGTAACAGTCAAACATCCATCTCAAGCAACTTTTGAGCGATTGTCATCTAATGCAGAATATTTGCCTACATTAGATTGCCCTTGTCACAACATAACTATACCGTACAATCCATTTGTATCAGTAGTTCCTATATACCATCAACTTTGTTCCAGTGATTTTATTGTTGAGAATTTCTTGTGGATCAATGCTATTTATTCAATAGAGAGTATGATCGAATACTCCTATTATGATTATCGACGCTTTATTGCGCAACACTTTCGTCTACTTGCCAGTTTGTGTACTCTAGCCAAATATACTATTAACGATAGTTTATCGACTTTCATGTCAACTTCTTTGATCAACATTCGAGCACAATCTCGACAGACTATTGAAACGCAGATAAACGTGGATGTTGCTCAATTTCGCTCATCGACACCACGTACATTTGTACGTATAATTGACTTTATTCGGCAAATGGCTCAAGGCAATGGACTAGTCTCGTCTGTGTACTCGAACTGGTATGTAGAAGTCTTTCATTTATATGACTACTACTCATCAATGGCATCTTATTCTTATGATAACAATAATTGTTCGTGTGTCACTAATGGAATGTGTACATCACCAGCAGCTATTAACGGATGGATTGTACCCGGTTTTCGTGTCGGTTGCTACGTACTTGAGTCTTTACTTCAATCCACTCTTCAGTGTCTATACGAAGCGATATGCATTGACAAATTGAAGAATATATATCGGTTTTCGAACAGCACATTTGCACCTCTCCATTCTACTTTGACGTCTCCAAACGTTACTGTACAATTTCTTGTCGATGACCTTATGGTTGATCGATGGAAATCCACAGTGAATTTTGAACATTATTATTCAATTTGTGCAACTGTCTCGTGTACCTATATAATCAACAAGCGAGCCAATCTAGCTTACATGATCACTACAATTCTTGGACTCTTGGGTGGCTTGAATGTTGCACTCCAAATTATCGTTCCTATTCTTGTAAAAATAGGACTTTATGTAATCAAGATTCGTCGACAACGAATCAATCCGACAATAGAGACAATTTCAGAATTCGATTGAATCAATGGAAAGAATTCTAGTAAAACAAAGCTTATGGAACCTACACATGTATAATATCCATATGCATATTGCATTATTCACATTCTAATCACCGTAGATGAACGCAAGCTTAACATGAACAACAGAGTGACACCTTATACGCTTCTTTAGTTGATTTTAATCAAAATAAATATTGCAAAAAAAGTCGTATTTGTGAAGAAAAAAGAATATGAACTGAAAAATAAAAGTAGAAACGCTTTGAAATTTAAAATCACAGCATATAATTGAGGATCATGCAATAGCTGTCTGTTCGTGTAAGAAGTGGAAGGAAGAATATGTGAAAACATTCTATACGAGGGTGTGGGTGTATCTTTATCTTCTTGATTCGCCCCACCCAATGGTTGAAAGATGATTCAGCATCATACATGAACGATAATTATATATTCCAATGTGATATTCAAGTGGCACAAGAGCAAGTGACGGTGTAGGTGAAATTCGGCAAGCAAAAATCGAGCAGTACAGGATTATTAAAGTATGCAGTCAAATAATGTAAACGAATGATAATACTCTCTGATAAATTAGGACAATCAAAAGATCTACATTCTTACTTATTGACTAGATTGCACATGAGAAATTGACAGTATAGACGAATGCATCCGTGGAGAGTGTGCATGGATGAGAATCAAAGCTATTCTGAGAAAGCCATAGGAAATGAGCATTGCTGCCATCAGATATTGATGCCATTCATTGATTGATCAAAGATTTTCAGAGGTGATACAAAGTACATGATGAATCTACTTTTATCGGATTGAAGTTATTAAGCAAGACTAGTTTGACAAATTCAACTTGTCATGTATAAAAGAAAAACATCGAAAAAGTACTGTTGCTCTCTTGCAACAAGCAACACTGTGAAATAAAAACTTTCAATAACGATTTCCTATAATACGAGTGAAACATGAGTCGTTTTGCTATGAAGTCTTGTGAACATTGAATTGCACATTTATGGGAACGCTGCAACAGGTTACTTGCACAGATGTTTCCAAATAATGAAAGCATCTAAACTCTCGTCGGTTGACTAGATATTGATATGAATCGCCAGTTTGTTTTACAAGAATTGAAATGTTTTGATGTTGAAAAGTTATTCATTCTTAACACTTTGTGTAATATATCTTTGAGTGTCCTTCTAAATTTTTCTTTTCAATTTCACTATTCATCCGTGTGGTATCTGGAAACTGATTTAAAACTTAGTTTTAATCTAGTTTCAAGTCAAAATTTTCTATCATGAATTTGGAAATGTGCATCGAACCCTGATATAAGTGTTTCACGAAAAGCTTCTCTTCTCAGTTTGAAAAGAAATCCTGTCAAAATTTCCATATCTTATTGACTTTATATGTATTCTTCATTAAATCATGTAGACATTGTAAAGTATCATAACGGTGGAACAATAGAATCTGAAACAGTTATATAATCGACAAAATCTGTAGCACTTAACTGTTATGATAAAGATTTACCGAAAATTTGCAGAGAGACAGGCAATTTGAGTTACTAATATAAATGCCTACTGCGCAAGCTTATATCTTCGTTATGGTTTTCTCCATTTTTCAAATAAGAATTTATATTTATTCTAATTCACATCAAGTTATAAAAACTTTTTGTAGCGGATTGAAAATCAATTCTAAGCTTTACTATTTGTTGCACACAAATTAATGCTTCTATAAACCATAAAATTTTCTAAAGAAAAAATGTTCAGATTAAAGATGAATTTTATTTTGAATCAAAAAATAGTTTCAACTAAGAAAAGTTCTTGTAAATGCTCTTCCAAAATAAAGAAACATATTTAGATCTTTGGCTTTATTGATTTGATGCCGCCTTCTTCAATATCAAATTGCCATACCTTCTCGTGTACTTCTACTAAACCTTCATATGGCGATGTCAGTTCCAGAGTTTTTCCATTAATGTCAGCTTCAATTTTATAGATATGCTTATTAATGAGGCGAAACGCCTCTGGGTAGGTACGTGATTCAGCAAAGTAGTGACCACCGTTGGGTTCCAATTGATTCATATGTATAATCTCGTGTTCATGATGTTCATGGTCACCACAGTAAAAGATTTTCAGGTTAATTGGGTGAGACGTACGATTGTAAATATGAGCTGAATGGACGTAGTATTTTTGTTTTAATGGCATATTGTGTAGAGAAATATTGGGCGTATATTTAGTTTGTGTAACTAGCTGTATCAGAAGCAGAAGAAGAAATTATGGTACTATCGTGTATAACAAGCAATTTTTATATACATAACAGTTGCGGGAAAAAAAGAAAATATTATTCTGTACACCACTGAGAAGAAAAAAGAGTTTTCCTTTCGTTCTGTAATATTAACTATGAGACGAAAGAGAAGTATATTTTGGGCTGTTAACCAGTGAGACAAGTGAAAAATAGATACTATTATATTTAGAGCATACCAAAAATAGTAGCGATCCTATGCTAATTTCGTATAGACGGCTTGAGGAAATATTCTTTTTATACAGACTGATAGTAAAAACAAAGCTCTATATTTTCTACCCTATTTGATCATTATTCATCCTAAATAGTAATAATAAAATTTTCATTAGATTTGTTCAACTATGATATGTAACGATGACACAAGACTATATTGTCTTCTATGTGTATTCTTGTCTTGGCCTATTCTTTATTTTTTTCCTATCTTTTCCTTATTTTTTTTCTTATCTCTTTTAATGCCCATTTTTTTTACATACACACGTGTTTGGAAAAAAAAACCTGGGAATTTTTTTCTTAAAATCTTCTTCTCTATTGTTATCAACAATTACAAAAGTCATTTTTCGAGGGTTAAACCCTGGATAGATATACTACATGCCATATACATAGAATCATGATTTTTTTTCTCGTCGATATATATTCATTCAATTATGCTGTCGACCAGTAACTTACAAAATTATCATACGTCAATTTTGTATTACTGGAACAAAGACATACGATCTGCTTCACTTATTCATCGTAAAACAAACACTCCACTAAGCACTATCTATTACAATATTGACAAATTAAAATAAACAGATTCACTTAAGCATCGAGATGCAAATGGTCGACCACGTGTCCCCGGTAAAAAATAAAGAAAAGCTATTGGTCAATACATTCGATATAATAATGAAATAGCTCTTAGAGAAATAAAAGAAAATATACCAAAAATACATCACAAATCAGTGTCTATATCAACAACTACTCGTCATCTTCATGGATACGGTTATAAAAATGTTTTACGTCAATCTACTCACACATTAACATCGGATGAAAAAGAACAACGTGTACAATGGGCCAAAAAGCATAAATACGATGATTTCAATAATACAATATTTATAGATGAATCTCTATTCCAGCTTTTTCGTAATACAGTTCGCCGGTGGACGAAAAATCTCAATAAAAAATTTACATACTCACCTAAAAATGGTCAGAAAGTTCATGTTTGGGGTGTGATAAGTGTGAAAAGCATATTGACCTATCACACGTTTCGATGCAATCTTAATGGTTCATACTATATTTCTATCTTTGAAGATTATCTTCTTTCAGTTGCCACATGTGAGTAATCAAAGAAAATAACGTTGCGTTACTTGTGTATTCGTTCATTTTTAGAGCAGTTTGGTCAAAATTGGCGTTAACAGCAGGACAATGCCCACAAACATAAGAGTAATATTTGTCAACAGTTTATCAACGCAAATGTGCCACAGTTATTAGACGGGTCATCGAATAGTCCTGATGTGAATCCTATCGAAAATATCTGGTCGATCGTGAAACGGAACGTGGAAAAAGAGAACTAATAAACACTGATGAACTCGAACTATTTTTTAGCCGAAGAATTCGAAAATATTGATATTAATGTTGTGCAAAATTGTGTGATGTCCATATGAAAAAAAAAGATGTTTGTCTCTTATCCATGGTAAAGATGAATGAATAAAATATTGAAGTATAATATTCGATATTACTCGTTGTAGACGGTCAATTCCTACGCAAAACGTTTGACAGGGTACTTGTTTAAGAAAATATTGTATAACAAAATCTACGAGTAATTTTGCAAATACTGGAAAAAAAGACTGACGAACTTCAACATTTTTCAGATGAAAAGTCAAAAAAAGTTGAAATATCCACAATAAATAATTCTACTATGTCCAAGGAAACGAAATATTTGTATAATATCTCTTCTAGAAGTGAATAAAAGGAATATGAAATTATACTATTGTATAGTACTCTTCTTGGGCTATCTACCATAATATGAAACAATTCGAAGAGCACTTGCATAGAAGATGATATCCATGGAAGAAGATTTCCAAGTTGTTTTGCAAACACCTATAGTTTTCCCGATTATCAGACTAATAAGTCACGAACATTGTCGGTTTTTTCCAGATTTCGGTGACATTTGAAGATGTTTTGGTCAAGTGAATAATACGTAGACGAAAAAGTTTGAAAATGCAACGAGTGCAATTATTTATAACTCAGCCGTTATCGGTGTGGGTGTGCGTGGAACGTGTGTCAAGTGTAAGTATGGGTATAGACAAATCAAAGATTCACACCCACATCCTATAACAATATTTTTCTTAAGATATGAACCAAAACATTCTTTCAACTTGTTCCCTCGACTGTAGGGAGGGTCGTATGAAAAAAATAGTTTGTGTGTGTGGCTTTGTGTCAAGGTCAAAAAAACATCAAAGATGAATTTTTTTTTATAAAGGTTGACGAAAGTAAATTGGGGTCGGGGAATTCGAATCTGAAGTTAGTTTTTCAAAATTTTGAATTGTTTTTTGGGTTGAGGAAGGGATTTTTTGAGAAAATAATGATATTTTACAAAGGTTGACGAAAGTAAGTCGGGGTCGAAGAATCCTAATCTGAAATTAGTTTTTCAAAATTTTGAATTTAGATTTTTAGGTTAAGGAAAGGGTTTTTGAGAAAATAATTTTTGTTCTCGAGTGTAGGAAGGGTTATATGAAATAAAATAAATTTTTCTCTGTTTTTGTCAGAGTGAAAGGTGAAACGTCATAAAAAGCGTTGGCTAAATATTCGATACTCGTACTTTTAATATTGAACTTTCAACCAATTCGATTTTTCAGACTGAAAATTTAGTCTATCCGACATATGTGACAAGTTCTCCCTTAATCAGCTGTTTCATAACTGGGTATCCATGGATGAGGCTTGTTTTTAGCTGAGTTTCTAACTGGTGATGCTTTGTGTAGGACTACTCTAGTCAGTGGGACATTTTGGATCTGGAATTGGAGAAAATATGAGTTCGTTGTTCGTAGTTAAAGTGGTGTAGTTTTTATGACAATACTGTCAAGCATGAAGATATATCCTGATTGAAATTTTCGTCTAATAGTAGAGAAAGAAGGATATGATGGTGAGATGTTCAAATTTTTTATTCTTCGACTATAGGGAGAGTCATATGAAATAAAATGCGGTTGTGGGTATGTGTCAAGGTCAAAAAAACATCAGATTTGAAGTTTATTCAGGTATAATTTCTACAGTCTCACCAAAGATAATTGAGGTCGGGAAATTCGAATCTGAGATCAGATTTCACATCTGATCTTCCCATTCGTTAGAAAGCCCACCAATCAGAGGTGAAGCTTTTTATTTTAGACTTCTTCGACTTTCTGATGAAACTTTACTATAGGTTATCGATGGCCAGGATTCCAAATCTGAGGTCGGATTTTACACGGTAAAAAGGTTGACGAAAGTAAATCGATGCTCGGGCATCCAAATCTTTTGTATATTGCTGGAAGTTTGTGGCTATAACTTTATAATCAGAGTAAGGTTTTATAAGGAAACAATGAGTTTTCGCTGTACTGAACATTGAATGGCATGAAGTAAAATGAGCTTGTGAGCTGGCAGTGATTGGGAGAGCAATGTATTCAGATGTGTTAACGAGATTACAGGCTCGACAAGCTCACTAACGTGAACTATATATGAAATTTTTCCACGGTGTAGGTAGGGATGTCGGTGTGAGGCAGAACTAACCTCTGTTTCAAAAGTCTTTAGACAAAATGTCTATTCATTTTTCAGCCGCCTAAACGTCATTAATGAGAATCAAAAGTAGTTAGCTAAAATCAGATTTTTGTGCTCTTTTCGAATATCTGATCAGAATATTTCACTGACTCAATATTGATTAGGGACAAGCCAAATGTTTGACCGAGTCGAAAATGATGTTCGTACAGAATTTTATTGGATGTATTTTTGTATTTTGATCGATATCTACTCTACGAAAACATGAAAGATATTTTCATCAGCCAATTTTATAGAGCGAGGTTTGCTCTACAAACTATGCTATTTAGTTTGGTTTTCTATCTCGAAACAAATACATGCAATCTGTTGTATTATAAATAGAAGATCTTGGAAAACTGACTTTTTGGCAGGATTCTATTTTACGTACCAATCAGTTCTGAGAAAAACGTCTACAACCTTTTATTCATTTGAGTTGAAGCCTATTGTCATATATGGTTTTATAGAGAATTGAATGCTCTACACATTGCAAGTTTCGAACTGCTTCAAAATCCAACTTCCATAAGTAATGAATAGCGGGAAAACATGTGTTTTCTTCGTCGAGATGTCATTCTTCGCCTCTTTCAAGTATTAACTTACAGCTAACCAATCTTAAGCTAAAGAGATATCCTGAACACATATCAGAAAAGAGCAGAGAAGACTGACTCTAAGAATCTACTTTTGGTTCGTATCAAATACTTTTAGCGGCTGAAAGATGAACAAGCATTTGCAGAATGACTTTTTGTACAGACAGCATTTTTCACTCTGTCAAACATTTGGCCCATTTCTAATCAATGTTAAGTCAGAGAAATATTCTGATCAGATATTCGGAAAGAGCACAAAAATCTGATTTTAGCTAACTGCTTTTGATTCTCACCTATGACGTTTAGGCAACTGAAAAATGAATAAACATTTTGTCTAAAGACTTTTGCAACAGAGGTTAGATCAAGCCACCCAGGCACATACTTATACCGACACCGACACACAAATGAAAAAGTGTTCCTAATACCCAAATTGAAGTTTAAGTCAATTCGACATGATCGGTATCTAAGCCCACTCGCATTGCGTCTTTTTCTCGCTTACTATTACATTATTCGCATTTGTTTTTCAGCAGAAGTTCTGACTTATGGCATTTCTCACCACTATGACTTGAAGAAGGTACTATAAACAAATATATAAAAATGACATCACATTTTTTATGGTTAAAAGAGAATAACTAGCTACTGCTTAGGTGTGTTCAAATAATGGAGCGACTAGCCGTGAGTGGCACCCCAGAGGGGCGCCGACGAACGACTAGTCGCTTCTGTTGCAGGTTCACTGTTGTTTCGCTTCAGAAATGATCTATATAAAAGCTAGGGTTTTTTGGAGAATATTACACTAAGATTCTATGAATGAGAAATTTAAGTAACTCTCTGATTGGCTAGCTAAACAATGAAATTAAAGACATAAGAAATAGTTCACAAGAAAGTTTCGGCTTTGGAATTACTCGTGGAGAATTCTCGTGTTATAATTCTAACGACTTTTTGAACTAAGCGAAATCTAGAATCAGATAGGATATAAATCAAAGAAAATGATCTTGTACCGGAATAGAATTAAGCATAGCAGCGGCTAGCCGAGAGTAGTTCCCCAAAGGGGCGCCGACGAACGACTAGCCGCTGCTCTGCGAAATTCCCTGAAGGAATGCTTCAGGTTATTGCAATCCATCAGAAAAATGTCTACAGTTTAGATCTGGCGGGTTCAATGGGAACCAGAACTGGCAAAAAAGACTAACAAGTATTTTCGTATGAAATTTGAGAACAGTTTTGCTACGCATGCACAGCGTTTGAATAAAACATTCGACGAAAACATCATGCAAAGAATTCAGTTCAGTCCATTTGAAGTAGATTTGAATGAAATAAAATAAACTTTTCTGTCATTATGTGTCCGTATCTGTGTGCATTTATTTGTCTAAGTTTATCAGAGTATTTTGAAATTATCTGTCTAGTCCGATGACTACTTTGTGTACGAGCGTCATTCAATTGCGTATTCCGAGAATAAGACTGATCAAATATGATTTATTTCAATCTAAAAGTTCAGCTAAACATATGATTTTGTAGCGGACGGTAGCAAATGATATTGCCGGTTGAGATGCTGGTAATTTTACAGATTTTTATTAGTTTTCAAAAAGTATGATGCGTTTTCACGCTAGTGTCGCTGATGTGCTTTCTTTGTTCATTCTCTCTCTGTATATTGAATGCAATCTTTTATCTCGGGGCATGTGGATACTGCTACATTAGTGTTGTTCATTTAGATTTCCGTTGGATATTATTGTGTGCGTCTCAGTTTCTTTGGATGAATATAAAAGAAAAAGTATCACACAAACACACATATCATCGTACACAAGGACATTGATACGAATGGCAATATTCACATTCACACGCACCATTTTCAAACGTTCGATACTATTATCCGTTTCAAAATAGAATGTCCGTCGCTGTTTTTTGAATATCTCAAGTCAGGAACAAGCTAGAGACCTGCGGTTTTCACCAGTCCAAAGAGGAGACTAAAGGGCATCTTTCTCTCCGATAATGTGTAAGAGAAATTCCTTTTAAAACTAATTATTCTCGAAAAACATGTAAAAGAAGGGATGAAAATTGCCTGTCATCTAGATAAAAGTTTGATTTTGACCTTTGATTTAGATAGAGGGACTTCAAATCTATAGGTCAAGATATAATACGCTTCCTTTCTTTTCATCACATTTCCATCGCAATGTCGAGCTATTATGATAAAAAGTGAGAAAGTTTAGTAAAAAATTAGCAAAAATTCCTATTATTTGCGCATATAAATATATGACACGATTTGCTCAATGTTGGAATGCAATAAGAGAACCATTTGCATTGTATCTTGAACTATGGATCTGAAGTCTCTCTATCTAAATCAAAGGTCAAAATCAAACTTTTATCTAGATGACAGGCAATTTTCATCCCTTCTTTTACATGTTTTTCGAGAATAATTAGTTTTAAAAGGAATTTCTCTTACACATTATCGGAGAGAAAGATGCCCCTTAGTCTCCTCTTTGGACTGGTGAAAACCGCAGGTCTCTAGCTTGTTCCTGACTTGAGATATTCAAAAAACAGCGACGGACATTCTATTTTGAAACGGATAATAGTTTCACTGCCATATTTGAGCTATAGAAATTCAAACTTTACTATTGACTAAAGCTCATTGAGTTGTACTTCGAAGAACAATATCGAATTCGAAGCAAGTTCCTGGACGACTCCTATCCTGTTACATTGGAAAAATAAAGGGAAAATACCGATGTATTGCGATTTTAGGGAGTATGTTTCAAGCTACGCAAAATGTTATTGTAACATTGGACCAAGCTCACCGAGTTGTACTTGGAATGCTAATAAGCACTCTAGAACAGGTTCCTGAGCGAATCGGTGGTACTTTTACTTTAGTTTACTCACACTTTCTGTAGGGAAATACCAGAATTTTAGGAGTTTTGAAAATATAATTTGACATGTAGAAAATTTGGCTATACTACTAGATAGAGCTCAATGAGTTCTACTTGGAACAAGGACATGAACTTTGGAACATTTCCAGGATAAATCGAGAGTAGAATTACTCGAATCGAGTGATAACTTCACCTATGTTCTCAACATTATTCTTATTTATGTTTCTCTTATCTCAATATTTGACAAGGGATCGTTGCAAGTTTTTCTTGTATGTCGAACTTTTATAGACCTTTCATCTGACCTGGGTGAGAATCGAAATATAGAATATATTCGAATTCCAAATTTATCTAATGATGAATAGATTAAGGCCCATACGGAATTATCCTTGTAAGTAGGTTAGAATTCATGTATTTACGCTCACTCTCGACAGCCTGAATGCTGTCCTACTGATCAGTAATACTTTTCGATAGAGCAATATAGTTACACATTTAAAGAAAAAGCTTGAAGGATGAATGTTCACGTACCTTGAGACTCGATCAAGCTAAAATTATCGACGATATAAGCACTGTATGTTCAAAGTGTTTGTATCAACAGATAAGGTTATGCACATAGGTATTCTGTAGTCCCTTTTAGCGAAGTAGTGAGAATGTGGATATAAGCGAAACTGAGAATAACGAAACTCACAACCAGAACCACTGTGCCACAAAGTTTCAAAAACTCGTTTCTTCGATCTGTTCATCAACGGTTCGTTCTTCGGTTCTTGTTGTAAAGACGTTTGAAACGTTACACAAGCAATTGTAATTCAGTATTTGTCGCTTGATCCATTTGACTATTTTAAGTTCACGAAATAGTGTGTGTGGGCGTGGGTGTGAAGATAGATGTAAACAACAGCCACACACACACCGTCAAAATTAACTTTGCATTTCTTTCATTATATTCATTCAAGCATATTTATTTATATTTATTCAATTTTAATTTGATTTTCTACAGGAGATTGATTGCTGAAAAGCAAGAGCTGAGACTAGCAGATTGAACTTGTCTTTTCATTAAGAGATAGGTTGATCTGTTTTCTAATTGATCAACGATATTAATTAAATAGAATTTCAGCATTTTAGATAGATATATTCATATCGGTGCGAAAGTGTCAGCTTATCAGACACGTTCACCATTTCTAGCTTCAACAAAATCATTGTTAAAACAATGAATAGAATCACAATTCTTCATTAAGAAACTTGGACGATTTGTTTTTCTTCTATTCTTCATCATAAACCGTTTTTCTCGTTTCGACTGCGTACTCGTCTATCACAGTCAAAGTCAATAAATAATTTCTTTTTAAGAGAAAAAGAAAAAAAATGCTACACGTTTTATTTAACTTGGTTTTTTCCCCAATGAAAAGACAACTGTTTGTCAAATATTCTTCATAACTAAAAATAATGACTGAGAAAAAAGTTGATCAAAGATTTGTTTGTGTTTGGCTTGATAATCGACTAATACGATCAGTCGAATATATTGATACTCAAGATCAACTTCGAACTATTATTAAAACCTTTGTCACTTTCAACGACTCAAACTACTGTGTGGATTTTATTACCAACACCACTGACGCGAAAATATTTTTTATTACCTCAAATATATTAGGGAGAATTATTGTTCCTACAATTCATCCTTTCGAACAAATTGACTCAATTTATATATTTCATGGAAATAAATCATCAGATGATCAATGGACAGAAGATTATAAAAAAATAAAAGGAATTTTTAATGATATAACATTAATTTGTGATCGATTAAAACAAGATACTATTAAACAGGAAAAAAATAATGATTCTTTTGCAATTTCATTTATTTCATCTTCGGATATAAATTCACGTGATGTTAATCGACAAGATCCATCATTTATGTATTTTCAATTATTAAAAGATATTATTTTAAAAGATTGTCTCTTCGAATCAGAAGAACAAACTAAAGCAGATATGTTATCTTATACTCGGAAAGTTTATGCTGAGTGTCCAAACACAATTCTTGTTTTAGACGAATTTGAAAAAGATTTTATTCCCGAACTTTCCATCTATTGGTATGTCAAAGAATGTTTTCTCTATAAAATGTTAAACAAAGCATTATATACACCACAACCAGATGTTCTTTATAAATTAAGATATTTTCTTCGTCATCTTTATTATCAAATCTTATCTGAAGCATCAAAACAACGTCAACATTTATCATCAATGACTGTTTATCGTGGTCAAACTATGTCACTTGATCAAATTGATAAACTCAAAGGAAATGTTGGTGGGTTTCTTAGTTTTAATAATTTTTTATCAACTTCACTTAAACAAGATATTGCGATGAATTTCCTCTGGGGATTGGAAAATGGTGTTTTATTTCAAATGCAAATCGATCCAGCAATACAAAAATGTCCATTTATTAATATTGAACAAATACCTTATTTACAAAGGAAGGAGTGTGAACAAGAACTTCTTTTTGCAATGGGTAGTGTCTTTCGTATTGTTCGTATTGAGAAAGAGAAAGATTTTTATCGTGTTCAATTAACATTAAGTAATGATGTTGATGAACAATTAGAAGAATATACAAAAGTGACTCGTAATCAAACTCGTTCATTTCATTCTTTCTTATCACTTCTAAGATTAATGCACAAATTAGGAGAATACAGTTGTATTGATCAGTTTGCTGAGATGCTTCGTGATGATATTGGAGTAGCTGCTAATTCAATGATACTTGCTGGTGTTCATCATACGTTTGGTTCAATTTATTATGATCGAGGACAAAACAAAGAGGCTTTGGAACATTTTCAGCAAACGCTCAACATTCATATGAGTGATCTACCGGTTAATCATCCAGTGTTATCACCAACGTATTCGTATATTGGTGTCGTATATGACGCACTATATGATTATACGAAAGCGTTGGAATATCAACAGATGGCTTTGGATTGTCAGGTAAATTCAGCTAATCCGGATGTATCATCAATTATAACTTATATGAAACATATCGCGTCAACTTATGATAACCAAGAAAAATACAGTGAAGCTCTAGATTATTACAAACGTGCTCTCGAATTACAAATAGGACATTTTGGTGAGAATGATCCATCCGTTAGAAAAACTTACAGTTTAATTAGTTCAATTTACTACAAACAAGGTGATTACGAACAATCTAGTAGGCACCATAGATTCTCTCTTTCAACTAGTTTTATTCTCTTTTTTTTTTCTGTTCAGCTTCGTATCGCGAAAAAAGTGCTTCATTACAAAAAAGTATTACTGAACTAGATCCATCAGTATTGGTTGACTCGTTAATAAAAGACGGCATTGTCTGTCTTTCACAAAAACAATATCAACACGCATTGACTCATTTTAAGCGTGCACTTGAAATTCAACAACAATACCTTTTACCGAACAATCCAGCATTAGCTCAAACTTATAATCTTATCGCAAAAACCTTTTATAATCAAGAACAATTTGAAGAGGCATTACCTAATTACACAAAAGCATTAGAAATTGAACAAAATTCATTATCTGATGATCATTGTTCTATTGCTACAAGTTATCATGATATTTCCACAGCCTATGTTGGTTTATCGCTTTGGTCAAATGCTTTAGAATATGCTCTCAAAGCAGTTGAACAATCGAAGAAAACCCTTCTAACTGATGTTAACACTCTGGCAGCGTTTGTTCATTATGTTGGATATATTTTTCAAGAACAAAAAAAATATCAAGAAGCATTAATCTATTATCAAGAAGCTCTTGAATTATATCAAAATCATTTATCAGAAGATGATCCTTCATTAATGCTTGTCTATCATCGACCTGCTAGAGTTTATTGTCAATTGGATATGGATATTGAAGCTGTTGTTCTCTATCAAAAGACGCTTAACATTGCCTTGAAAATATTACCGGATAATGACAAACAAATTGGTTATATTTATATGGATCTTTCCAGATCTTTTTTCAGATTAAAACAGTATGATGAAGCATTGATATCAGCTGAACAAGGAATTGAACAATTATGTAAAACATTGCCAAATAATCATTCAGAAGTTGTTCAATATCGATTTGAATTAAGTGCTATCAAGCAGAGACAATTATTTGAAAAGGATTTTAGCTGAAATTGATCACTGATTTCTCTTAGATTAGTTTATTTTCTAATTGAATTTTTTCATTGTTAAACAAATCTAATGCTAAGATGTGATTAATAAAGATTTTATATAAATAAAAAATCTGGTCAACTGAGTAGGTGAGAAAAAAATCTAGTGACATATTTTGATCAGGTCTATGACTATTGTGTGTAAGACAATTATGAGAACAGACGATCGTGCGCATGTTGACTAATTTCATTTGCACTGATTAATACTAATGAAAAAGAGCATGAAAATGATCAATTTTCATGCTCAATATTTAAATGAATGAGATGAGAAGTTATTCAGAATCCACCATTGTATAGATCACATTGAAAGTACAAACACATCATGTCAGTTTTATTTTCTACAACCGAAAATGGCAAGTCAGTTCTCATCGAGAATGGTTTTGATTACATTCAAAAACGTACTCATGAAAATAAAGTATACTGGCGTTGTTTACAATGCAATAAACAAAAATGTAAAGCTAGATTGCATACAACTAATAGCACAATTTGTCATCGAGTCGGCGATCATAATCATGTTCCAAATCCTAGTATAAGTGGAATTCGTCAATATCGTTCTGAACTGCGTGGCTTGTATAAAACAACAATGACTACACATTCGATTGTTGCCACATCACTTGCTACGGCATCAACTGCACTGTTAAGCCAGCTTCCGCCTATCAACAACCTGAAGCGCACCGCCTGTCGACAACGTGCTGCAAATCTAAATTTTCCAACAAATCCTCGATCAATATCAGAAATATAAATAACCAGCTCATTTGCTGTTACAAAGAAAAAAGAACAATTTCTACAATACGACTCAGGAAACCAAGATTCGGATCGATTTTTAATATTTGCAACGAACCAACAACTTCATCTCCTTCAATCCTGTACAGAAGTTTATATGGATGGCACATTCAAGGTCGTCCCTGAGCTTTTTTACCAACTGTACTCAATTCATGGTTCAATACAAGGAAATATCATACCACTGGCTTATATTCTTATGCCTCGTAAAAACGAAGAAAATTACAAGAGAGTTTATGATGCTCTTACGTCATTAAGACCACTGTTCAATCCTAGTTCAATTCTTATTGATTTTGAATCTGGAGCAATGAAAGCTATTAGTTCCTGTTGGCCTTAATCAAATGTTCATGCTTGCTTTTTTCACCTGACACAAAATATCTATCGACAAGTTCAAAAAGCAGGTTTTACAACTAAATATGGAGAGGACGAAGAATATACACATGCAGTACGCATGCTTCCTGCATTAGCTATTTTGGAAATAGATGATATCTATTCAACATTTGAAGATATTGGTGATCTACAAATTCCAGATATTGATCCACTTTCCAATTATTTTGAAGATTACTACATCGGTAGATTTCGAAGTCGCAACAGAAGGACAATTCTGCCGTTTCCAATCGCATTTTGGCATGTACAAAATCTGTTAAGCAGCCATTTCAATCATACAAACAACACTGTCGAAGGGTGGCATCGACGACTTAGCAATATCGTGGATTCAGCCCATCCCGGATTTTGGCGTTTTTTGAGCAATCTACAAACAGAGCAATCATATGTAGACGGTGAAATTTCTCAAGTGGTAACAGGTCTGGTACCAAAACCAAAGAGGATAAAAACTCAACACACAGCATCGAGAGTTTTGCGGATCTTAGAAAATCCTACAAATGATAATATACAAAAATTAAAAGCGATTGCTCATACCTTCATGTTGTAATTATTCATTAATTTGTTCATCTTGATTAATTTTGTTATTTTGTCTATTTTTTTGTTTATTGATTTGTTCATGTTGATTTATTTTCGTTATTTTGTCTGCTTTTTTTGTTCATGGTATTTCACTTTATTATAATAATACTTATTTGAGTATAGCACATATTCATTTTGCACACAATTATCTGCGCACAATTATCTAAAATACAATTGTCTGTTCACACAATTGCCTTGCACACAGTTGTCCATACACATAATTGTCTGCACACAATCGTCTTACACACAATTGTTTGACATACAATAGTCGTGCTCCCATTTTTATCGAATGATGCAACTGACTCATATTACGCACACTATTTTCTTCATTAGAAGAATAGAAAAGAAAGAAATCTAACATGATAAAAACAAATAATGTGTATAGTGACATTCATCTGTTGACCTGATCAACTTTTCTTTCACTATCTGTTTTATTTTGATTGTTATAATGAATTTGAGTGTATGAATCGATTTTCTAGATGTGTCTGTTGAATTATCATTAATGATTCCATAAACACCTGAAGGTCGGTGATAACTATCCCTACTATCTAAATGTGAATGATGATGAGTTATATATCTCAAGCACAGTCGCTTCGGAGGAGAACAACATAGTATATAAATGTATCGCTGTAAAAAAACCGAATTATAAACCAGTAGAGGCATTTTGCGTTATCCAACGGTTCTAAAATAGCACATGGTGAGGAGCTTGTTTGATTCTTGATCTAATCTTTTTAAAACAAAAGAAATTACCTGAGTATTTCTAGAGCAGAAGTTTAGTAACGCGAGATCATAGTCAACATCCATGTTTCGGTTCAATCGCGAGAAGGAGGTCCGCAATTTCAGCTTTAACGACTTTAAAAGTCTAATATCTTATCAAAAAAGAAAATAACGAATCACGAATCACGAAAGATTATTCAGGTACATGAAAATAACTGCAGTCACCATCTAAATGCAATAGCAGATTAGCAAATCTGTACAAATGATTCTGCTTCAAGGAACACTAAGACGTACACGAATGAGATGTCTGTATTGAAGGTTGCGGTTGGTGATGTCGTAAATGTATTCGAATAGACTTCCATCCATTGACGAAGTCATTCAATCATTATAGCAAGCAAAACACGAGAATTCACATCGTAAAAAGAACAGAAGTTGTTTAGTTGCTTGCACGATATTTTCTCCATAGAATCGTATTTACATCTGATAGTTTAGACTTGCAATACATGCATACAGTTAGCTCGATGAAGAGATTTTCATCCATGCCCAGTTGACAAAATGTTTTAAGGAGTCTCTAACCCTCCCATCTAATTTTTAGATTTAATAGGCTCATTTGATAGAGAAGTTTTTTCTTACATATATCCTCCAGTTTGGACGTTATTCGAATGCATGTAGTCCGAATTATAGTGGACTCAAGATCGATTTTTTGACAGAAATTTTGTTTCTGAATATACCAAGTGTTTGACCGATTTCGAACATAAACTAAAAGTCAAGCACATCTTTTTATACAAATTCTAACGTTCATCTTTGCACAGGAAGTGAGTGTGACACAACGACTAGAATCAGTCGCTAGTTTCACATTATTAAAGCGTATCCACACTTTCATATTATAATGAATTGTACCCTATCGGTTTTATAATAATGATGAAATCTTTATTAAATAGCAGACGTCATTAAGAGAACATTAAACATCAGCATTATAACTTGGATGCACGAGCATAGGCCTGTTCATGCTTTTCATCAGCAGAATTCCTTTTCTTACATTGACCAATTTCAACAAGTATCTGAAATGAGTAAACGAGCAGTGGGCATGAGACAAGTTCCATAAGTATGCCTGAAAAGATTAATATAATAGGAAGAAGTGTACTCGGTTTTTCCCATTGAACCACATCATCAACCATCTCGTTTTGACGAAAGTTCGTAGTAATATACCAACATGTGTAGAATGAACCAACCTGTAAAAAACAACAAAGTTTGATCAAAATATAAAGATTCTACATTTCATAAAAGTGGTACTATAGTAATATCAAAGATGGGAATAAGAGAATGCCACTTGAAATGTTCGCTTTTTTATTTTCAAAAGATCATTACTTTTCGAAGAAAATTTGTCCATTTACCCTCTGTTTATGAAATGTGTTTTATCTTGAAAATGTCAGTTCCAAGAAGTTCAACTTGTTTTATCTGTTTACAACAACTGCGCGTTAGAGATAAACCAGTGAACTCAACAGACAACTGCTTAGTTTTATCGAAAACGTTCGTAGATATCAGCAGTCTTCAGTTTTGGCTCTTCAAGTACATGACATTAGCGTTCTGGATTTCGACAAAAGAACATTTTTTCACTGAACAGCGTGTACGTATTTTGGAACAAAAACCATAGATTCTATGTAAAACAATGAATCTTCATTGCCTTTTCTATTTCTCCAAGTTTCATCTTGTTACGAAGAGTCCTAATTCTGCGCTAGAAAGACTAATGTGCTCAACAAATTTGAACCGTTGGCTAGAAATTAACTATGGATATCGAAAAAATAACCGAAAGAGGACCTTTGGAAGTAGTATTTTTTTACTTTCGATGGGATTTTTTGCTTAGAGCATGACAATAATACAATAAACTGCTGTGGTATCGCTGACCAAAGATAAAATTTGCCAATTTGCTCTATATTTTAAGCATCGATAATAATTTCGAATTCTAAGACTGTGAAACCATAGCCTCTAATTCGATAACCTATTTCAGCAATTAGAAGAAAATTTTCCTTTCGACAACTATAATGGGAATGTGATATGGTAACTAGATAGAAACTAGATTAAACAATTACATAACTGTTTCTTGTCTAGTGTTCGGGGACACTCTAGAAGTTTCTATGATTTTTTCCTTTTATCTCGATTCATGATTTCTATCATCATCTTCTGGAATATTCTAGTTTCAACACTATATATTTGGGATCGTTTGCTGTGCATGACCGATAAGCTGGTCAGATATCTTGACTTTCAGTCAATTATGTGGTTACGTTGTTAGTTTCTCGCGGATGAATTAATTAATACCTCTAAAATGTATTCTCCGCTCGATCTTGAATAATGTCCATAGATGACCGGAAAAAGTAAAAAAGCAACGTAGGATTTCATGTGTGTGATCCGAGTAATGCTCAACTTTCTCTTACTTTGTATTTTAAGGCTTTATTATACGCTGTCGAATTCGATCCGTAAGCATTGAATGCCAAAAGGCAATTATTCGAAAATAATAGCGTAAGCATATGCTATGTTATCCTTTAACCGTTTGCTTTCTTCTTCATAGAAATGTTGAATAGCTTCTTTGATGCGAAAGTCCATGCCTTTGCATCGTCAGTTTCGATTTCGTCTGGTGGTATTGGATAAAAACGCACATTCCATTTGGCTCTGTAGCATAATGTGCGCAGGCATCCTCTCGCTTTGCATATGTCCTTCATAGACTCTGCTGAGAGACATTGACATTTAGCCATTTCGTATACCTTCTATTTTCGATATTCACTATAATAATTCTGAATTTCGATGATGAAAACAGCGGTAGAAAATGATATAAGACTGGCACCAATTACGAAAGCAAGGCCTGCTTTGTTGCGCTTTTTTCATGGGAGTTAGTGGGACTTATGAGTTGCTTTTGTCAAACGAACGACACTCGGTTTTATTTTATATAATCTTAAACGGACTTGTATGCTTACTCTTCAGTACCGTTACACGAAATGTTGCCTCTGATATGAAAGATGTCAGTCGTTTTTTTTCTATCGAAGAACGAAATATGTAGACTCAAGTCACGCATTTCAGACACCAGAACTGTCACGGAATCGACCGAAAAACCGCAGAAAATAGACATAAACTCGTTGGTTCCTCACCAGATACGACAGGGAATTCATCAGAATTTTGTGATTCCTTCCCACCGGATTCTTGTAGGATAACCGCGGAATTTTTCCAGCGAGTTCCGCCACATATCGACAGTAGGAATCCGCAGAATCCACACGGTTAGTGTATAGATTGGATCACATGAATTATTTGTTTTCTATGCGTCTTTCAATATGTTCTTCCTTCTCCTGAGTGTTCTCTTTTTTTGATCGTCATTGGGTCTTTCATCAAGTGAGTCATAAACTGTAGTTGGCGAAAACACGCATAAAGCTCGAGTAAAAGTGATTACGAGTCAATGCAGAATGAAACATTTTAACAGGTGGCAGTGACTACATTCTACTCCTCTTTATTCCTCAGATGACTATTTTTTGAATGTGGCGACTTTTCATGTGAGTCATACACTGGAGTAACTTCATCGTTCACGTGCATTGATATCGTCGATGATCACCTTCTGCACAAAATACATGTGTCATTAATTTTTCCTTTAAAGTATGGCCCAGCAGACATGGGACCGGTTCAGTTTCGAACCGAACCGAACCAAACTGATCGAAATCTGGGTGGTATGAACTTTTGAAAAACTCAGTCGGTTCGGTTAAGGGCTAAATCAAATCTTAAAACTGACTGGAATTTGAACTGAAACAGAAATCAGTCGAAATTAATTATTGCAGAATTACTCATTTTGTACATATTTACAAAAATTGATAGTTCAGTTCCAATCATTGCACGAGGAATTCCGACAAATTCCAATTCCAATCCCAAGTTCAATTAATTCCAGTTGCAATTGTAATCAATTCTGACTAATTTCAAGCCAAAAATTGAATTAAAATTATTTGCAGTTAAAGCTGGAATTGAAGCATTCTTAGTTTACTTAAAAAAGAACGCGAACCAATTTCATTTAAAATTGATACTCTAGTGTAAGGTTTCCTAAAAGCCATGAACGACGTATAACATGCATATAATTTCGCTATTGATCACAGTTAACCAAAAGCTATTTCTTATTCAAAAGAGAACTAGTAAGTTTTTACTTTTATAGAACAAGTTCATCAACACTGCAGAAAAGACAGCACTTTTGGCTATTAGATAAAAACTAGACCTTTTCCGTTTTTGAAAAGAATATCGTCGTTTTTCATCAATATTTACTCAAAATTTTCCCATTCTTATGGACTTTAGAGGCAGAGTTGCCGATTAGGAGTCTTTCGCCTGCCAAAAACTGAAAAGGTGTCAACTTTTTGCCAAAATTTTAATACCTTCTGCGAAATTTTTCATAGTCGCGTGACGAATTTTGATAGAAAACTGGTTTTTAACCGTAGCTTCTCAAAAGAGATACTTTTTCACTAACAATTCAGCTATTTAAGTATTTGTATAGCTATTTAAGATTTCCACAACCGATCACTAATGATGCCAAATTGTGGCTTTGACAACTTTCTGGATCATAATAAGTCATTGAAGTTCAACACTAGGTCCTGGTCGATCAACAATATTTATATTTACACAGAATGGTAGGGTGGGTAGCCGTGAGCATGGGTGTGGAGTACGGCTGTAGCATTGATTAATCGTCCACGAACTCAAACAAACACTAATCCGACGCCCAAACCGTTTTCATCCTTCATTTCGCACTCCCCCCCCCCCCCCCCTGCTCGAAAAGATAAGTATTGTTGAATAAGTCGCTCATTGTCAGTTAAACCGCAATACGAATATATAGACATTCACTGCCAATCACCAAATAATGTTTCGACTTAAAAAACTATTCTTGCTGATGTTTACGAGTATCCAATATTAAATATGCACGATAGAAATATTTCAATGACAATAGAACGTTTAAATAGCTACGTAGCCCAAAAATACTCCCGCAACTGTTTGAATAGCTATGTAAAATTTAAATACTTACGTCACTACTTCAATAACTATTTAAATACTTAAAAAGCCATAGAAAACTTAAATACCTATGCAAATCTTAAATAGCTATACAAGTAGTTAAATAGCTATAGAAAACTTAAATAGTTGTACAAATAGTTAAATAGCTATAGAAATACTTAAATAGCTATGGAAATACTTAAATAGCTATGAAAAACTTAAATAGCTATGCAAATTTTAAATAGCTATAGATACTTTAAGTAACCGTAACGTTTCAAAGTCATTGGTACTAAACAAAAATTGTATCTCTTTTGAGAGTGAGCCTTTTTAACCCTGTCTTTCTTATGACTAATCTAATACGTCCTACAACATATTGCATCTATCTGAATGCAAAGAAAGTTATTGTAACTAAAGTTATATTTAGCTTGTTGATTCGGAATATACAACACATAGGCCTTAATTTGATATGGAATTAATTAATATAAGACTTATAGTTTAAGAGAAAAAAGCATTTAAAGAACGGCACCGATAGGTACCATTCGAAAAGAAAGGATTAAGCGCTCTTCGACTTTTTTTTTCTAGCAAAAAGTCAAATAGCAACATTTTCTGCCCATAATAACTCCCAGAAGGTGTACAATTTTGGCATTTTTGTGTAGTGTCTACCAGAAAGGCATATGAGAACAGTTTCTGCCAAAATTTATAAGCTTTCTACCAAATTTTTCCTCCCTCCCACTCTTAAAAACAATTGGCAATTGGCAACTTTGTTCAG
The DNA here is from genome assembly GCA_905250075.1 of Rotaria sp. Silwood1. Classification (NCBI taxonomy): domain Eukaryota; kingdom Metazoa; phylum Rotifera; class Eurotatoria; order Philodinida; family Philodinidae; genus Rotaria; species Rotaria sp. Silwood1. The sequence goes on from CAJNOP010001021.1 coordinate 25,868, forward strand.
ACCATTCGGATCTTTCATGATTGCTTTGCAAACACTTGTTTAACATGTTTCAAAAAGAACAATTTGTTAGTGTCTTCTTTCAAAGGAGGCCATTCAGAGTTCTTCGAAAATTTTAATAGCCGTGGAAGCGAATATGTTACATGATTTTGTAGCTTATTTGCCACTCATATTGATTTTTTGCTTTCTTTTCTTAAGAATATATCAGAGCAAGTGTTTATAAAGTCATAGAAAAAGATTTGAATGATCTGAAGCTCACAACAATGAGAAAAACTCCAGTAAAGATCGATAAAAAAGGCACATCTTCTTTCCTATACTGCAAAAGGCCTAGTTTTTATGTTATAGTTAAAAGTGCTACATTTTCTATAGTGTTGATGAACTTGGTCTTGGGTGTGGGTGTGGTGGGTGTGGGTGGGTGTGAGTGTGGTGGGTGTGGTGGGTGTGGGTGTGTGTGGGTGTGGGTGTAGGTGTGGGGTGTAGGTGGATGTGGGTGTGGGGTGTAGGTGTGGGCGTGGGTGTGGGAGTGGGTGTGGGTGTAGGTGTTGGTGTGGGTGTTGGTGTGGCTGTGGGTGTGTTAGAGAATAAACGATTCACACCCCACACCCACACCCACACCCTCACCCCACACCCTCATCCACCCACACCCACACCCTCACCCTCACCCCACACCCTCATCCACCCACACCCACACCCTCACCCCACACCCACACCCACACCCTCACCCTCATCCCACACCCACACCCACACCCTCACCCTCACCCCACACCCACACCCACACCCTTCATCGTCGTACAAATATGTTTCAATGCCTTGAAGATCCTTATCATGAATTAGAAGGTCAGCGAGATTGGAATTATTGTGTACCTGAAGTATGTTCGAGGATTTTAAAATTCATATTAAAACATGTTTTGCTTTTTTCCTAAAGTTTGGTGGTATAGATGTCACAGTTGACTTGGGAATTTAGTTGAGATTGGAATGCGCGAAAAAAAAATAGAGAAAAAATAGAGAAACGAAAATTAAACATAAACATAGATTTGAAAATAGAAAAAAAAGAGAAAAAAATAAAAATAAAATCGTTAAAATAGAAAAAAAAATAAAAATAAAAAAAATTCGTTTTCTTCATCAATAACTCTATTTGATTCAAATTCAATATTGTTAGAATATTATAAATAGACTTTTATAAAAGCATTATTATGTTCATTCTGTTTTCTTTTTAGCAAAGAATATTTTCATTTTTGTTGTATTTGTAAGATTATACTTAGATGATATTTTATAAATAGTGTATTTGATTGATATTAATAAATGAGCAATTCATAAAAGCTTATATTAAAAAAAATTTTTATATATGAAATCTATGTGTCACCATCGTTTCTATATTTTATATTTTCTTAATAGAGGTTCGTTCCTAGGAAACGAAGATTCAATGATATTGCTATGATAACTTTTTTAATTAAGTTATTTCATTTGTTGTTTCATATTTAACTTATCAAATTCAAATTTTTTGAAGATATTTATTTCGAAATTAAACTCACACATCAACAATCTTGATAAAAAAAAGAGAAAAATATACGATTAACAATGACATGTATTACAAAATAATGAAAGTTTTAAAATCTGAAGATACAGATGTATCCCCAAAATTTAAATTCTGGGTTTATCATACATTTCGTTTAATGCAAATCGGATCAGCCGATTTAATATATAATAAAAAATCTAATTTGCCATTGATAACACAAGAAAATATGTATGAGAAAATTAATGATTGCCACACGAGCGTCAGCCATTAATAAACCATCTTTTATATCTACAAATTCGATTCTTCTAAATTTATTTTGCGATACTACATATTCACTGCTCTCGAAAAAAACAATCCACCCGCTCATTATCCAATAACACCCTTTTCAGAATAATAGAAATAAAACAAAAATTTCATATACCACGCATCAAAAAATCTATCTGTTTTCAAAGAAAAAGAAATTATCTTTTCTTTTTTTTTATTCAATACAAAATTTAATGTCCCGCATGTTCCGCTTAGAAAAAAAAAGTCTATCTATCTAACAAAAAAATAAATTCTATTTTTTTCTCTAATACAAATATCAATGTCCCGCATGTCCCGCCAAGAAAAAAAAATCTATCTATCATATAAAAAAAAAAATAACTTTATATCTTCATCTAATACAAATTTTAATGTCCCGCATGCCCCGGTCATCAAAAAAATCTACCCATCTTATTAAAAAACATAAATTTTAAATTTTTATCCAATACAAATTTCAATGTCCCACATGTCCCGTTCATCAAAAAAATAACTATATAAGCAAACAAATATAAATAACCAACATATTAATTTTTCCTTTTATTCAATATAAACTTCTATTTAAGTTAATAGTAAATTTTAAATCATTCATATTTTTTATTTGTCTTTCATAAAAAAAATACAACATCTGTTTTATTTAACATAATTACTTATACATTTACCAATTCTATTTTTTCTCTATAAAATAAAACCATAGATATAGATATTATTTTTATATTTCTATCAATTCCAATCTCAACTATATTTCCTAACCAACTGCGACAGATATAGTCCTTTTGTAAGTGTCTTTCGTGGTTCGAAGTCTAACGGATATCCATTTTTCTTGAATGATCCAGTATATATTTCTTTCATCGCTTGTGCTGCTTATTCGCACCCAGCAACAGAAAAAGATGAAAATGGAGAATTGAAATTAAGTGATAAACATCGAATAGAAAATACAAAAAAGAAAATGGAAGCTATTTTCAAAATTGCACTGGACAATCAACATGATGTTTCAATACTATCAGCTTTTGGATGGTAAGTATTAAAATAATATTCAAGGAATGAAATTTACTATTTATAATATAAACAAAATCGATTAGTTAAAATTCTTGAGCCAGCTGATAAAAAAAAAATTGATGATGGACTGTTTCATTGGGTATATCATTTACGAAACTGTTTCTTTTGTCAAAGAGTTAATATATGTAGATGCATAAAAATACTTTTCGAATTTAATTTTATTAATATCTAAATTTTTAGAAAAGCTGTGTGCGACTTACAGTCGAAAAAAATTTCATATAGAAATAAATCTTTTTTTCGATTTTTATCTAATCTTGACTTTTTGAGTCAACAGGTAACTTCTCTTGAGAATCATTATTGCATTCATTCGTGTTGAAAACTATTCTTTATATGTCATGATACATTAATTAAGAAATGAAATTTTAAGCTTGAATCGAAGTTTTAAATTTTGTTTTTTTCTAATAACAAAATCATGAAAAACGATTCAAAAGTGATATATTCTTCATACATCTGTATAAATCATTCGAAAATATTTTTCAGCATTGGGGACTTCATGCTGAACAATATTATCTCGTAAGCAATTCAATAATTGACAGTGCACTACGTTGGCTATGCTACCACTTTGTGCAGTCAGTCGACTTAACAAACGGATGAAAATCAGCAGTTTCGAGTTCGAAGGTGAATTCGGCTAGCTTCATAGAGAAAGAACTTAAACTCCAAACAAATCAGTCTCCCCAAAATCTCAATCTGTCCAATTCCTGCTACTAGTCTGAATATGATCAGCGATATCACAAATAATTACAAGTCTATTGATATTTTAAACTATTTCAAATCTAGTACTACACATCATTTACTAGGAATAATAACTGTAGTACTTTTATCATAACATTCAGGTATTGAGAAATAATAGTAATTATGAAAACTCTAATTGGTTTTTGTAATCACTTTGAATCAATTCATTCTAATTTACTTATTATAGACTTTTGACAATTTCTGATAAAAATAAATTGTGTTTTTCATTTAGTGGTGCATTCCAAAATCCGCCTAAACATATTGGTAAAGTTTTGTGATATTTGGATACATTATTTATTAATATTTTTCTTTCTATTATAGCGCAGCTATTTCATGAAGTGATTAAAACAAAATATAAAAAATCATTTAAATATATAGTTTTTGCTATTATTGATGATCACAATGCTAAGAAAAACCATAATCCAACTGGTAATGTTCAACCATTTGCTGAAATATTTCAAGTGAATATTCTGTCCATCGATGAACTTCGAGAACAACTTCGAAATACAGAATTTTGAATAAAATGCCATTTCAAAATGTGAAAGACATTAGTGAAGATTGAGTTGGGGTGCATATATGTATATTTGAGTCTTTTCTTATCCATAGGCACGCACATACCCATACCTACATTTGCAGACTGTTGAAAATTCATCTACTCGCTATTTGATATTTTTGAGGTTTTTTTTTTCTGAGACAATTTTTCTCAAGTTCCTCTCTTAATTTCTATTTATTCAGGATTATTTTTGTAATCAACAGTTCTTCTATATAAGCATACATATTAATATGCACATATTACAATGTCTTCAGTATTTGTTGAACTCTTCGTAAATCAAATCTTGATTATATTGTTACATGAAAATCATTTAAAATTGGTTCACATAATGATGATATCATATTTGCTTCGTTGATTGATACAAAAACAAAAATATTACAAGTAAAACATAGAGAAAAACAAAATATTTTCTTTTACGAAAAAAAGAAACTTTTCTTTAAATAGGAAACAAACTGAATGGAAATCAGTTAATAATAAATATGATGTTGAAGGAATTTAAAATGATGTTAATGAATAGATACTTAATTTATGATGCAACTATAAGAGGTTTTTTGCGTGCAGTCATCGTTAAACAACACTTTATTTTTATTATATTTTTATTCATTAAAATTGAATGCATCAAAGAAAACAAACAAGTGTGTAATACGCCATATTTTTTTCCTGATTAATGAAATGTGTGTTTTTAGTTATTTAGAGAACGGTTATTTCACAAAAAAAGGAAATGGTCTATTTAAATGAGGAGGCTTTTTTGAGATAGATTTTTTTCTTTATGGTGAAAACTGGGAAAATGTAAACACAATTCGCCTGACATCTTTAGATGAACGTGCATTTCAGATATAGAAGAGCTTTATGAAACAGTTACTTTTCCTTCTGAATGTGTAAGTGAATCAGATTCTATTCTTACTAAGGTTCCAATAACATATTCTTAATGGTAAACAGAATATTGCACCGATGAACGTAATATTTACACATCGAAAAACTAAGCAGTCTATTATACTTCAACTTTCGGAGAATGTTAATGATGGAGAAAAGCATTCGATCTTAAGTAAAGTTGAAACACCAAAATTACATATAAAAGAATTATCGACTAAAACAGAACATGAAAAATTATATTCAAGTACCAATCGAGTTTTTGATGGCAATAAATTACTGAATTCGCATGATTAAAAAAAAATAATATGACAAAATCACAAGAATCTTGTTCTACACCCACACCCTTCTATTGGTACAATCATCTCTTTTGTTTTTACAGTGATTGTACTCTTGGAGTATCTGCCTTTTTAGCATAACTTGATCTAGGTGCGACACGTTTTAGTTAAAATATATTCAATGTTCAACAGATGGAGATGAATAATGTTTCAAGCGTCTAATCCTTTAAAAACAAAATACTTCATTCGAATATAGATGAAATAAAATGATGTGCAGTATTCATGATTAGATATGTACTAGATATCGGTTAGTTAAATGATAAAAATTTTCGTGAAACAGTTTAAATAACATGATGAATTTCTAATTGATTTTGTAGGTAGTAAACCAATACTTTAATTCATCTGTATTTGGAAATTGATGTTCTATTGGTCGAGTTTTTTCTTCAAGCATACCTACACCTGTGCCTGGTCTTCCTTTTGGTACGGCATCACACCAAGCATGCCCTGCTTGTTTAAACTTCCCTTTGATATGAATTTCGTAGCCAATGTGCTTCTTTTGATCACTTCCAGGTGGAGGGGTATCAGCATCGATTGTGAACCGAACTTTCCATTCGTGTCCTGCTCGAAATAATTGAGTACCTTTATTAATTGTTCCCTCGAATTCTACATCAATTTGCACCGTTCCATCTTTAATCTTTTCATAAAACGTATGAAAAGGAGAGCCTTCTTTTTGTAATTGATCAATGATGTATCTCTGAGCTGCTGCTGTCATTACTGCATCGCCGGATTGTTTTATGTACTCTACCATTTTTTTGACTGCAAAATCATTAGCTGACTTCAAATCGGGAGCTTGCCAATCATAACCTCCGCTAGACATCTTAGTTCTATCTAAAACGATAAAAACAGCAATAATATACAGAGAAAAAATTATATTCTATGTATTAGTCCTTTAAATTTAGGCTAAAAACAATTTATAAGTGTTAAGAATCAAAGATTAGAAGCCATCCTCTCATACGTACATGAACGATTCAAAATGCGAGTAGATGTATTTTACTCAACATGAATAAATTACCCATTATATATACTATAAGGAGACAACTCATCATACTTTCCAAGCAGATAGAAAGTTAAAAGTATTTTTCCCTATGCCCATACTATTTTATATATACACTTATATTCCTCTGTTTTTTTTTCGTTCTTATTCATGTCATGAGATATCTCTCTTTATTTTTTACTGTTCTGTGGGTTTTTTCACCACATGTTTTAATGATTCATTCTATACACAGCACAATACGCTTGCTATTCAGGGTTTTGTCAAATTTTTCAGCATAGATGTGAAGATAAATGGTGTGGTATTTTAATGTGGGTGTGGGTAAACAAATAAAAACCGACATCCACACCCTCGCTCAGAAGCTGTTCTATTGTGTTCAAAAACAGTTCCAGGCACAAATAAACTTTCATTTAGTGTAACTAGGAAGGTCATTTTAATTTTTGAGTAATGTTAATTATACTCTTCCTTATATAATTGTTATAATTAAAATTTAAAACCAATTCAAGTAACTTTATTAAATTTATTTCACATAAGGTGCACCAAATGCAAAAGTGTAGCATGAAAAAAACGTTTTTTTTGTTTTATACATCGTTAGATAGAGCTCGTCGAGCTGAATCTGAATATGTATGATTTTTTGTATTTTGAGCATGTCTTCGGGGAAAAAACGTCAAAATACTGGAAAATCTGAAAAAACCGATCAATACCCAAGCAGACAAACATTTTCAAAAACGCGTTTAAACGCATAAAAAAGGGCTTAAAATCCATAAAAAGTGGACATGTTTGGCTCACAAGCGCGGTTCCCGACTGTCAGCGAAAAACGACCAATTTTTGCCCTTTTTATGCGTTTAAACGCGTTTTCAGCAAAAACACGCTTGTAAACTCGTATAAACGCATAAAGAGAACATAAAAAGTAGTTATCTTTTTCCTTTTCGTGCACTGTGATTGTAATTCTGATTGTGATTTATGAGTATAAAAAAGATGACAACTTTTTATGATCGTCTCATACGTTTACACGCGTTTATCACCGTTTTTTTGCTGAAAACACGTTTAAACGCATAAAAAGGGCAAAAGTAGTCGTTTTCCGTTGACAGTCGGGAACCGCGATTGTGAGCCAAACAGGTCCACTTTTTATGAATTTTAAGCCCTTTTTTGTGCGTTTAAACGGGTTTTTGAAAATGTTTGTCTGCTTGGATAGGTACCATTCGGAAAAATAAGATTTTTTCCCTCATATCTTCGTTATTTCTTTCCGAAACTTATCGATTTAGATTCAGAATTTCAAGTTGAATCAAATGGTATAATTTTTGTTTCGATCGAACAAAGTGTTTTAGAGTAATTGTTTACGAAATGATGCAGAGTGAGAAAAAAATAACCTGGCGACATCTTCATCTTGCAAACCTATGTAGTCTTTCATTTTAGAATATTTTTTAAATATTTATACATCAATCGATTCATCATGTAACAGTGAAAAAAGTTACGTATGCTTTTTGAGAAATTTTGTTTCATCGCTGAGAAAAGGCACCAACATTAATTGACTATTTTGTGAGGAAAAAAGCGATTGCCATCGGTCATTAACTTTTTTCTCGTAATTGAATATTTTCGACAAATATTGATAAAAAATCGTTGTATACTTAATAGGATTGATATTTCAAGCCTTCTAATGTGTCTAGAGTCTCTTTTTCTACTCTCAGTGGAAGTCAATACGCTACATAACCATATACTGCGTTCGTATATTCTGCTTACCAAACGCACGATTACACGTGCTCATACGTTTTTTATTGCTCATTTTTTTTAACGTTTTTAGTAATTTTCTTTTATTAATCATGCCTCCTAAATCGAAAAGACGAAGCAAGCTTAGGTTGCTTTATTGCGCCGTTATAAACGTAAAAAAGAACAATTTTCATATGATGAAGAGCATTATGAGCCAGAATCAATGGCTACAGAAGAAGATGAGAAAGGTGATGATTTCATTCTTTCAGATGAAGGGTGTGGGTGTGGGTGTGGGGTGTGGGTGTGGGTGTGGATGTGGGTGTGGGTGTGGGTGTGGATAAAGAGAACAACCACACCCACACCCACCCACCCACACCCACATACCCAGCCACATCCCTCACCCACACCCCATCCACACCCCCACTCCCACACCCCATCCACACCCCACACCCACACCCCATCCACACCCCACACCCACACCCCTCACCCACACCCACCCACACCCCGCACCCACACCAAAACCCACACCCACACCCTTAGAGCAAAATAGACTTTAATTTGACAATCGGTGTCAAAAAAAAAACGCATGTACTCTCTGGTATTAATTTTTATCGGTTCACTCCTGTCTTTTTTTCATTATTCAAATAATATGGAAACGATATTGTTTCTAGCCAGACTATAATGTGGTCAAAGAGAAAAAATCAAATTTCACGATGTTATTCAAAGGTACTAGAGGCCCCTGTGAAGGGTTGAACTCAAGGAGGAAAAGCGGGACTCCTGGAGTGCGTACTCCCACTGTACTATCCTGTTCTTCCACTGTACCCCCTGTACCTCCTCTGTGCTCCCCTGTACTTCCTTGTACCTTCACTGTGCCCCCTGTACCTCCGCTGTACTATCCTGTACCTTCACTGTGCTCCCCTGTACTTCTACTGTACTCCCCTGTACCTTCACTGTGCTCCTATGTACTTCCACTGTACTCCCCTGTACTTCCACTGCGCTCCCCTGTACTTCCACTGTACCCTCCTGTACATTCACTGTGCTTCCCTGTCCTTCACTGTGCTTCCACTGTACTCCCGTGTACTATCCTGCATCTTCACTGTGCCACAATGTACCTCCACTGCGCTTCCCTGTACCTTCACTGTGCTCCCCTGTACTTTCACTGTACTCCCCTGTACCTTCACTGTGCTCCCATGTACCTCCACTGTACTCCCCTGTACTATCCTGTACCTCCACTGTTCTCCCTGTACTTCCACTGTATATCCACTGTACTCCCATTGTATTGCGGAAGTACGGGAGTCTCGCCTTTTTCCCCTTGGTTGAACTTTAATATTATCGGAAAAAATTAATATTATTGGAGAAATTGATTTAATTTACATAAGAAGTTCCTGAATGAAAAATATAATATAGATGACTGACATATATATGCATAATGAATGGACATATACGACGTATATCTATATCTATATATAATGAATGAGCATATACGACGTACATATATATGTATATTCTTTTTTTCGTTCTCTGACCATTCATATGAAAGTTCCCGAAGAACTGAAAAACACTTGTACATTATAATATAGATTTTATCAGTGATTCTTCTGGAACCGCTGTGGATAGTAAAGAATTAAAAAAAATTAACTTTTTACATAAAAAACTCGTATTTTCAATAAATTTTTTTAAATTTCTATTCAAAACTTGTTGTTTCGAAACAAGTTTTTCAAAACAGACTAAAAAGCTACCTTTCGAGCGTCACATCAAATCATACATACGGAGAGAAAACACGACGACACAAATTGATACGGAGTTATGAGTTGGCAACAAATTTTAAGAACACTATACCTTGATAGAGATATAACACATATTGGAATTATCATAAGTCTTAGATATAAAAGCTGTTAGCGCTATCTCTCTATATGATTAAAATATGTAACACAAGATCGTTGTTGTTGTTGTTAACGCGAGAAAATGCTATTTTATGATACAGTTTTTCATCATCGTTTTACTTAATCCTTCAGAAATGCAATAACGAAGTAGTTCGTTTATTATAACAAGACTTTATTGATAAATGATCATACACGATGTATCAACAATGATTGCCATGCTCTGTAAAAAATCTAAAAGTGCCTGTAAGATTTTGACCACAGAATAGGATATACGTAGACTTGTAGAGGAAGAGTTGACGCGCCAATAGATGGTGTCATCTATGACACATTCTAGATTAGGCCACAGTAAAGGTAGCTTCTCATATGTATATATCAACGGTACCAAATAAAACTTGATAATACATATACCACTTTATAGAGGAAGTCTTATTCTATAAGTCCACATATATTCCACTTGTGAAATCAAAATGACTGTAACACTGATAGTCGTCTTTCTACTTCTATATTTTAACAGTTCTATTACATTATGTGTTACACACATTAAAAGAGAAAAAGTATGCAGTTGACTCGAACTGACATGATTAAGTCGGAAATCAAAAGAAAAAAACCTGATTGTGTGAATTCTGAACAACTTCGTAGTTTTTTGAACAATAACAGTGACGGAAGTTTAAGAGTAGAAATCGAATGAAAACTTGTTTTGAATATTGAGTAATTATACTATTCGATTTAGAATTTTTTGAATACGATGTTTTTGTTTTTGATTGGAAACTGAAGTATAGATGATGAAGAACTTCTAATATAAACTTATATTTACAGTGTTTTGATATTATATCGAAAAGTTGATTTCATCAATAATGAAACAATAGTTTTTTAAAAAAGAAGAAATCTTGTTAGCTGATACTTGTCGTCAGTAAACATTCTTGATCTAAGTATTCGTACGTCAATATAATATCAAATAAGATATCGACTTTGACACATTGTTTTTGCGTTCATATACTTAAAACAAGAATATATACCAAATCGGTAGAATTACTAAATCTAAATCTTGGCTCTGAAAACGAGAAATAATAAATCTAGATTGATTAAATAGAAAGTTCAATGATTAAATAAGGTATTCAAAACGACGAATAAAATATGAAAACAAAAATAGAACCTTAGAAAGAGAAAATTTTTGAATCTGATTAACAAATCACTACAGCAACTAATTGTAACAGAATATAAAACCATCTCTTTCATTGAAAAAACTACCTTGTAATGATTCACTAATGAAAGAGTATAGCTTGTACTATTCATTTAAGTTGATGTTGAAGTGGATGTTTGTTGAGTCTGCTTTTCCAATTCCTGTTTAACAATAGCCTGTTGAATATTCATTGGAAATCCTGGATTAAGACCCAATACAAATGGCAATAAATTTTTCGGTAAATCACCAAAATCGACCATAATTTTAATGAACATTGTGTCATCTCGAATATAAGCATTTCCATCGGTTTGAATTACAGACAATGGACAAAACTTCGGAATACCACTTGCAATATTCATTTCAGATCGTGGACGTTGAAAACTATTCGATTTCGTATCCGGTCGAAATGAGTCAATTATATGTCGTTGCTTCGGGGTTTGATCGAACAAACAAAATGTCATTTTATAATTGAACGGAAACTTGAGTATAGCATCATATTCACCTCGCATGAGAACAAAAAAAAGTGACATATGTGTACGACGAGCATTTCCATCACCATTAAAATATAAACGAACTCGCATTTTATAGCCGGTATGTGATGAATAAAATGGAGGCGAATAAACTGATGTTTGCCGTTCTGATTGTGCATCAGCTAAAATAGACACATAGTTATTAATGAATATTAATGTTTTAAATAAAAATCGCACCCATGTTGCTACTAACGTTTGTTATTTTCCACAATAATGTACCGTCATACGAAATAAATTGCATATCATCAAATTTTTGTTTTAATGATGTAACTTCTTGATAAAGAATTTCTTGATTAGGTTTTATTCCATCTAAATAAGTAGTTGTCTCTTGAATACTTAATTTCAATGTTGAAAAATCCCTAGTCAATGTTTCGATTTTATTATTGAAAACAATTGATTCCTGACTAAGCCGTTCTCTATCTTCATTTAATATTGAAACTCCATCAGAAAGAATATCGATAGTTTGATTAGTGCCCTGCAATTGAATATTGATGCTATCGAATGAAGACATCGTAGTATTAGCAGGTATATCAACATCCATTGTAGGGTCTCTCTCATGTTGATCATTTATACATTTGGAAAGGATACGACGTATAAAAGAAATGATTGCGACTTGGTGTTGCTCAGTTTTGTAATGTTCCAACATTTGAACTCGAATAACCTGCAAAGCAAAAAACTTACGTGTGAGAAATGAGAAAATCATTGTCATTGAAATTTGTCTTTTTTGTCACTTACAGACGTTGAACATCCAAAATCTTTGAGAGCACACCAAACAGTGATTTTATCACAGTGATGTAATTTATGTACGTTAAGCTCATTCGCTGAATTAAACGACTTGTTGCAAAATTCACATGATGGATTCAAATGAGATTTTTGAAGATGGTCCTTAGAAATACAAAATTAGATTTATTATAATTATTTAATATATAATACAATCTAAAAACAAGGTATTACTCAAATATCTCAACGAATCTTTTCTGTTGTGTTTTTTCCATTTTATGTAAATTCGACTGTTTTTCGAATAAGTTTTGATAGGAACATAATAGACACCCTTTTCGAGATTTTGAAAAAGATTTTTCATTGGATTCTAACTTGGAATACGACCGATCGACAAGAAAAATTCTTCTATTTTATGCTACAAAAAAGTTCTAACTTTTCAGGATATTCATTACAAGAGTTCTTTGAATTTTTTTGAAATCGTCCAATTTTAGTAAATTGATCTTGGATGATTGCAAAAGAACTCAAGACATAGCTAATTCATTGTGTTGAGTCAAATGATGAGATAAGGATTATTGAGACATACACCTAACAGGTACTAGTCATAGCCCATTACAAGCTCTACATCATTAGCTGCTTGTCCTAAGATTCAAATTGCTTCCTTATTGCATTTCTTGAGGATTAACTCTAAGGATACTAAAGAGATGTGTTGCAAAATAGATACCATACAACAATCTTGTGTGACTAGCAAAAGTAACTATATTGTATTTTCACATTTTAATCTCGTTGGGATTATGCTAACAACTTTTAATGCTGTCGAGAAGAAATTTTCAAAATTCTGTAGTAATAGTTTCAGATTGCTTTCGGATTGGAAGTAAATAAAAGCATGATGAACTACTTGTCTTGAACTCTTTTAGAATATTTCAAGGTTAATATGCTTAGGTTGCAAATCTTCGAATAACTCTTATAAGTCTTGCATTGAATATACTAGAACTTTTGGTCTTGCGTAGATTGAATAAACAGAAATTTTCCTATCCATTGATTATATGAATAATCAAAAGTCAGCGAAGAAATGGTCTAAGAATATCTTTTTCAAAATAGCCGTTAATAATTCACTTGACCGGGCCGGTTTCCCATCAATCAAATGTCGATAGTCCTGTACTGTGTTTCTTGAATGATGGAAGCCGACAGACCTATATGATGTTAGAATCAAAAGTTATTCTAAAAACAGTTGAGTACATTCTATGGGATAATCGATCTATGATTTTATATACATAAAATTTAGTTGAATAAAGTCTTCATCAAATCAAGATGCAACGAGTCAAAGTTCTGCACACTAAGCTTCTCATAGATTCTGCTCAATTGAATATTTATGATCGATTTCTTTATGAAAACTATTAAATTTTTGTTGTTTATAAAATATTCTTAAATAAAAATCAGCATAAAATTTCGAATATGAACACAATACTTTTTGTTTTCTTTGAAACACAAGTGAAACAGGTTTCTATTGATATTTTTCTAGTAGTTGTCGAGTTCAGTTCAGGCATAATCTATTCTTCAAGAAATTCCAACGTAAATTGAATCTGCTTCTCACAAAAATATTTTAGTGGGATTCTTTTACTGATTATGTGATATTCAATTCGTTGAAATAAACCACTTATTGTATTATGCTTCACAAATATAGATACAAGCAAACTTTGCTACCTCATAGTTTTTCAATATACCATCCCAACTACATAGTGAGCATTCAATAACCAATGTTTGCATGTCATTTTTAAAGCCTCGATCAAGTAACACCTAAAAAGTAAGAAATATTGATAGATTAGAAAAAAATTTTTATGTCTCAACCTCTTCCTTTGGTGTTTCTTCTTGACATTCAGGACACACGACTTTTTCTCTTGAAAATATAATGGTCAATTTAAAATCAAAAACAATCTAAACTGATATTTTTACCCTTCTATTGTCTCAACACATTTTTTACACTGACGGTGTCCACATATCAGTTGGACAGGGTTTCGTAAAATAAGACTGCATATTTGACAGCGAAACGCTAGTTCGACGATAGCTTTGTTTCTTGAGTCGAAGCCCACCACTCGCATAAAATTCTATAATAGAAATCTAGAGAAATAAAAAACATAAAAGTAAACGAACTTGAGAATATTGGACAGTCGATGTTGAGCTACTTTCGGGTTTTGTAGACATGCTTGTGGCTGTACCATCTAATGATCATTAAAAGAAATGAAAAGTCAAAATTGTATCTCGATCTTCGAATTAATCGTATTTCGATTTCTTCGATTGTGAATGAAACTCATTAGTACAATTAGAACTTTCCATCTCACTTACATAGATAATAGATGAGACAAAAAAAAATAAGGTATGGATGTGGATAGAGGCGTGGGTAGTGACTAAAAGGAGAATAAACATTCACGCCCACACCCACACCCATACTTTGACTAATACATTCGTATTTATTTATCTCGACATGAAGACTTAGCCCGCTTTGAGCTGGCTGGTGCTTTAAAGATTTTTTTTCGAATACCCGTAATATGGTCCATTTCAAAATATAATGTGCTCTACTGTTTTTTTGAATAAATTTTGATAGAAATATGACAATCGATCAATCTGGTGAGTTCTTCGTGAATATTTTCGAAAACGGTATCATAAAGCTATTTCCTCTTATATTTAAACATTTGATAGAACTAATCAATAGAAAAAATTCTTCTCTTCCGATACCCACTAGGCCAACATTTCTAACTTATTCCATTGGAGAGTTATAAGGCTTTTCTCGGGACCTCGGAGTTTCGAAATGATCTGATTCTGCTATTTCAATATTTCTGAAATTTCACGATCAGCCTACATGTGATGAAGGAGTCCATATTTTGAAAATTTTGAGATAACTCGTCAGATCAATTCAAACTCAAAAACAAATATCACCACTCGAATAAGGATTGTGAATCAGTCCCTAATTAGCTACTTTTCCGAGTAATCACAGGTCGATTATCTGAAACCGAGATTCTTAGAGAAAATCTTAAAACTTTCGAAGACAACAAGTATTAAGCCCCTCCCCCCTCAGAACCGAACTTTGTTATTTTCTCATCCGATTTCAACCAAAATTTCAGAGAATGTTGGTCTTGACTAGAATAGCTTATGGTTAAAATATCTCCCCCAAATCTCAAAGATATGCACAAGTTCCAGTTAATTCATTTCCCTTTACGCGGGGAAGGTTTTCACAATGGGATTACTAGCTAATCATGTCGGAGTGGTTTTTAAATTGTAGAGTGACCTTAGGGCTAGATCCTCACAGGCTCCGGTTTTTTAATTCCCTTTGTTTGATTTTTAAAAATATTTTTTCGGAAAATGTTCAAATTCAAAGTGCTAATAAATATGAAATATCTGAGTTTTTTATTTCAGCAAAAGAGAAATTCAAAAATCGGAGCCTGTGAGAATCTAGCCCTAACTGTCCTCTATTCAACAAAAAAAAGACTATCCCTTCTCTATTAAGTCATTATTAAGAAATCCTTCCCTGCCTAAACGGTAAACTCGAAAAAATTGATTTTGAGAAAAACGAAAAACAAAGTTTCTTGACGTAGTAGTACATGTCTCTATTCGAAATAAGTCTGCTTATCTACCTAATATTTTCGCACTATTCCTCAAGCTTTATTGATGGCGTGTACGTGGATATATCATAATACGGTTAGAGATACATAGCCTGCCTAAATTGTGCTCATGGTTCCTTATACATATATGTCACTTCATGTCACACATGTTTTTATCAACTTTTTCGTTAATGAGATTTTCATTCTTTTGTTTGACCGAGACAGCTGAAATTTTTATGACATATATAACTAATCAAGATCTTATAGTTCTGAAATTTTCAGCTCTATAACTATGACTAATGATAAAATACATAAGTTTTCATACTCGATTTTTGCTGAAAAATGAGGCAAGAATCGAGTACGAAAACTTATGTATTTCACTTTGATCGATGTATTTTATCATTAGTGATAGCTATAGAGCTGAAACTTTCATAACTAAAAGATCTTGATTAGTTATATATGCCATAAAAATCTCAGCTCTCTCAATCAAACAAAAGTATGAAAAATATCATGAACACTGTATCCTCAGTTATTATGAAACACCCTATATGCCTCGGTAGCACATCCTCGGAAAAAAAATCGCCAGAAAAAAGGACCAATGTACACTTTTTTGGCAAAACAAATTATCCTAGATTGTAGTTCATTACAAGGGCTATCAGAATATGTATAAATCTCAAAATCGAGTTTTTTTCGAAAAATTGACTTTTCTGAGGGGAGGAAGGCCTTAATGGCGGTCTTAATTAGATGAAAACAAAAGAATTTTTCTATATAGTACTTTCATCAAAAGTGTAAATCGAAAGTGAAGTACCTTGAGAATATCGTTTTCGAAAATCTCCATCGAAAATTTACTCAAATCACAGTGGAGCAGATTCTATCTTTAAATGGATGTTAATTTTTTCCCTACTATTATTTTTCGTCTTTTTTGGTCTAAAGCAATAAAACTTGATTATGGGAACATTTTTTTACTTTTTATCTCCTGTCTAAACACACAGATACAGAGGAAAACAGACTGAAAAGTAATAGCAGCAACTTTAAATGTCTATTGTAGGTGTTTTGTAATGGTTTTTTGAAAGCACGTAAAATATGTCCAGATTATTATGGTCATGGTTTATCATAGCCAGAAACATTGGAAACTAAATAAAAACTAGGCATTTTTAGAGAGATTCGTTACTAGATAGGGTAAACAAAGGTCAAGATCAGATTTGAATTCTATTCAGTTACTATCTGACACTTGTTATATTGAAACTATTGCTCAATTATATAAACCAAAAATAGTATCGAAAGTTAGGTTTTTGTAGTGGTGTTACATTTATCTATCTCAGGATAAAATATTTTTGAGACAAAAAGTAGTATATTAGAACTGCCATGAAAATTTAATTCTGGTCAATTAGTATGCTTACTGGAATTCCATAAGTGATCCCAAGAAATTTTAAAATAAGATCTTTTTCGCAATGCTCTTACAGCAATTTCGATGAAGTTTTCTTTTGAAAATATTTTAATATGAAGGAAATGACAGAAACTTATTCTTTTGCCAAAAGAAATATCATATTTGGTAGTTTATAAAACATTTGATAGCGAGAGTTCACAAATAGACATCAAGATTCACGGTTGATTTCAAAGTAAAACAGTAAAAAACTACGAAGGACAATATGGCAGTTAGTATCTATAGTGTATACATTTTCATATATTCACAGAAATAATTACTCTAATAACAAAATATATTTACTTACACTTTCGAGCATCCTTTACAACAGTATATATACGTCTATTTCGAATTATGATGTGAACAATTAATGCTTGAAGTGGCGCGTTAAGTGAACAAGCCCTCAAACGATTCAGTAAGTAGAGTCATCATACTTGTTTCAAATCGCGTTTTTCCCTGATAAGACTACATGATCTAATATTTTGGATTTACCTTTCACTTTACAGAACCTTTTATTTTAAGGGACTGAATTAAGAGTTAAAAGCATTTTCCTCGATGACTACGTGGCAAATTCTCTATTACGGATATTGGTGAAAATACTACTACATAACAAAGTTTACTCAATATTTTAGCCGTATGAAAAATGCTGCGAACTCCTAACTAACAGGATTGTAGAACAAGTGACGCCCTATCGAATACACTAACCCATCATATCGCACCGATCGGTTTTATAGAATAATCGAGAATGCAAGATAACACAGTATTTTCGTGTGGTCGATGATCACTGAGATCAAATTATCCAATTTGAGACCAGTTTTCTCTAATTCAAGTCGATTTGAGTATGGCCAGATGCACCTTGTCTCGCAAGGAATCCCAATATGGTCTCGAATTTTTTTTTGATCTTGTTTTTATGTGCAAAACTACCAAAACCTATTGAAGAAGATTGTGAGATAAAAACTATTTTGGCGCTTTTTCGGATTTTTATTGCTTAAAATATTTTGCATACATGTCCGTGAAAATAAAAACTTATCAAAAAAAACTTTCTTTTATCAAAATTCTTAGAATTAAAAGCTTGACAAACCTTGAGAATTTCATCAGAATCAGAGATCACTTTGGTACAACATGGTTGAAATTCTGTGAAAATATTTTTGTCTTTTCTGCAACCACAACCACACCCCATCAACCCAATCGACACGTACGCCTACATCCAACTTATTCAACCTCATCTTGCATTCTATACCTACATATATATATATGTTTTACCAAGATGTGATTTAAAAAGTAGAGGGACAGATCCATATTTTCAAAAGTTAACCTTTTAACTTCCGGCGGCGACGTATATATACGTCCTAATAGTTGGAGGCAAAAATATTTAAGAAACAAATAATTTCTGCAATTATCTCACAAGAGCATTTGACTTTGCATAAATTTGATGTAGTCTAACTCTTTTTTTCAGTTTACTAATGATTTTTACGAAACAAATGATAATTACATTCAGTACTTCTTATAAAAAAGCTAGTTTTCTTATAAAAAGCCGGCAGCCAAAAGATTAAACAAATATTAGGTATGAAAAAGATAATCAATTTATCCAACAGTCGTAAAAATACGTCATATTTAGAATAGGAGAAGAGAAGTCTCATGGATAAGATTAATCATAGAAGTAATCAGAATGGAAGAAACACATCATGTGAGAGAAAAAGCACTTGAATACATCTCAAGGGATATAGCAAATAAAACGAAAATGTTATAACAGAATCTTAATTATTTTCATTGATAAAATGGAACGAATTAATCGTTTCATAGGATTTCTTTTTGCTTTCCTTATGACAAACTTCAAGTATCTTTTACAATGGCGTAACCTCAATGTAATTCATCCTAAGAATAACTCGTAAAGTATAATATAATCTAATGCATGATCTTTTGCTTATGTAGAAACAGATTTCTTTCTTATTTATTTTGTATATGTTTGTTCAATGTAAAGACTTTTGAAACTTTTTTATACGTTTAGATAATTAAAACTAAAACTGTTTTTATGAGATTTTGATTGTTTTGAGCAAGTTTAAGTTTTTTAACGCTGTTTCACGATAACGGTTGATGACCTAACTAATATACATTGACCTTTTTTAATAATCTTTACGAGCTGTACTTCAAATTAATTACTAAAACACATTTTCCTGTAATTTTTCATGTCGAGGAAACAAACTGATACATAAGAAATTCTGATGGAATTTACCAAAGTTCAACAATTTCAGAGTTCATGATTGTCCATAATGTTCTAAAAAATTCATTGGATAGCACTAGTGTACGAAAAGGGGCTTTGGATATAGACGTATTTGAAAAAGCGATCCACACTTCTTGTCAAGTCAAAAAGAAGTGAAAACATGTTAGTACGATTCTCAGAGAAAAATAAAAACATCTAATTTAAATGAAATTTAACAGTTAGATTTTCATTCATATTTGAAATGAACACTTTACAATGCAATATTTATTTATTTTATTGTTTTATTTATGAAGATCATTTTGTTCTATAGATGCAAATATTGTACCTTCTTTTTCTCTGGTAGAAACATTCTAGATGATTTGTTCAATAAAAAATATCAAATGTTCGATTTTAATTCCAATCGATCAACATTCTTTCTTTTGTGTTTATCTTTTAATAGAATGATATTTCAAATATTGCTGAATTCGAATGTGTTGAGTAAACTCAAATATCAACGAGACATGTGTCAGATCGATTTTCTTTTTCGTGATTGAGATTCAAATAATACTTAATAATAAAGTATCGATCATAGAAACGAGTAATCACATTCATCTAGTTTTTATTTTTCAACTGAAAATTTAAAATAAAAAGAATAATTTGTCTTTTATTTGAATATTCGATTTATGAGAGAATCAAAATCGTTCTGACAATTTCGAATTGCTATCATTGAACAGAACTAATAAAATAAGATATATATACATGCTGTTTCATCTCAGAAACTTTCGACTATAATTCTGATTTGAATAAATATATGAAAATTTCTTTTCTATCTGATGTTATTATCTTCCTACATTCTGACTCAATGTATAATGTTTTGCTAACGTCACGTATTAATTAACATAACAAAAAGCACGCTCTCATAGCTTCTTTCTCTCTTACATTTTCTGTTTGAAGAAGTGGAGAACGAAAACATCAACGTGCGTCATTCATCAGAGCATAAAAGCAAAATCAAGTAATAAAAATGCTTACCGTTACCATTGACGCCAAAATCTCGCAAACTCATGATACTGTATATTGAAAAATGACTCAGATTAACTTAGTTTATATAATTCCTCCTCCCCCCCCCCCCCCCCCCCCACATCTATTCGTTATGACTACGCTTATCAAATATTATTAGTAAAAAAAGCGTTGGCGAACATCGATTACTTCAATTATAGAAGGAAAAAAATTGGTAGGAGGTATGAATTAGTAATTTTGTGTCTTAGTTTCCAAACAAACTTTACTCACAATTCTACTCACAACTATTAATAGTCAGCATACTTTTGAAATATGTGTTGAATATATCTCATTTCAACAAGGATTATTCATTACAGCTCTATGATGTTGATGAATACATAATATAATTAATCATATCACGACCCCAAAAATGATAAAACAGCAACATTACAATTTTAAACTCTATAATAACTTATTAATACGTACGACATTCAATGAAAGAATCGTAATATTGTTGAAAACAAACATTTTCAATCCACAATACAAAGACACCATTATAAGTCTACACCTCTTTGAATATGGGATTTCAAAAAGCATGGAACAATATTTCTGTGAATGATTAACACAGTCCGTTCGTTTTCATCTAGGAAATTGAATATACTTTATCTCTTAATCGTATGTCTCGCAATATCAATTGTTACTTTGATTACACAAAAGAAGATCTATTTTAATTAGGTTTTCTTCAATAAAAATAAAAGACAATAGTTCCATAAGTTAGTACTAGAAGTTAAAGAATAATTTCTAACAACAATCATGAAATAGTTGTTTTTGATTATCTTATCTCGTCGTTTGTTTTCTTGTTTTCTTTTTAATTAATTATGATACGACGATTGAAATTTTAACTTGAAAACGAGAAGCCGTACAAAATTTACCACGAGGCATCCATAAGCATTTTTTGTTTTCATTCTTTTCTTTTGTTTTATAATGATCACATCCAAAGGAATACAATGATACAGAACGAATATTTTACACTCGATCCTTTTTCGTTCGCCTATAAAGTATATATGCAAGCAGAGAAAGAAAAATAGGGTTCAATTATAAAGCAATCATGTGTGATTTGTTTAATGCAGATTACTTAACAACTACATGAGTAACAAAATGTCATACCCACTAACTATGAAAAAAAAAGAAGAAATATGCCATCATAACTCGACTGAAATCTGAATGAATAGTCGATCATGTTTTTACAGTTTAGTGATCGGGCAGAAGCCGATTTTTTGATAGACTCGGCGTACCTGTGCAACAATGTTAGTCAAACAAAGTGTTCACAGTTTACTATAAGAAAGTCTTTACAAAGAAATGATCAACTTCAGACAGAAAATTACTTGGCAGAAATTCAGTATTCACATCATAGAAAACTTTAAAATGTAAAGACTCACTAGAAAATTTGATAGTCGTGATATGTAGAAAAATAAACAAATGAAATACTTGTAATTATTTGAAAAACAAAATCTTATTTTTTATACAAGAACATTTTTGAATCATTCAGACAGACAATGTGTCATGTATAGTATTCAGTTGAAAAGGCACACGTCATTTTGTAACTGGCTAGACCTCCTGCAGAAAAAGATCGTTCAAATTCAGTTAACATAATTGGCACTAGAAAAAGATGATTAGCAAGTAATGACAAAAATCAAACTTTGTATTAATGATTTCTTCAAAATAGTGATGTACTGATTGTTTATGTTTCCTCAATATTCAATATCAACTATTCAACTAATTCATCATTTTTAAATATTATTCTCAAGATCAACTATACTGTTTCCGTTTGTTAGCAATACATTGATTATATGCGATTAAACTTCGTTATCAAACGAAAACAACACAATAGGCTGTCACTCCATCATTTTCATACTGCTTGCCTGACTTATTGTGAGACGTCGAACTGGCCTATGTATCATAAGGGTGTGAGTTTAGTTAAACTACATACTCACACCTCACATCCACACCCAATAATTGTGTCTCACTTCGTACAACTCTTCTAGAATCGATCAAAAATTGGATTTATTCAGCATGCAGATCGGTGCAACTATTCATGAGTTCAAATATCGTCTCTTAGCCATAGTCATGTTTAAGTGCCTATTGAAAAAACTTATCTGCCATTTCTCATAGCAAAATGCAGAAACGCATATTAATGTTGTTTTATTCAATATTCAACAACTATGAAAATTATATTAATCAAGAATGCATTTCGTTCATGACTTTTTGCATTTAAATTAAACTATAGTTGAAATTGATTTTTTAATCCTACTAGTTTAATCGAAGCGATTCAAAATTAATTCGCTTTGAAAAGCTGCGAACCTCTCTCATGCGAATCACGTTCGCTATTTTGATATCAGTAGTCAAGTACAATCTTTGACATTCTATACTTTCATTAAAATACATTGCAGTTGCCATGTTGATCGTTAATGTGAATGAATGAGCTTGAATAAAATTCCATTGTTTAAAAATTTTCCAAGCGTTGCTGAAACGCTACATAAATCTTTAGCGATGGCATTTCTCAGCAGAATCTTATTAGCATACTGGCTCACATCCAAAAATTTGTAAGTTAGCAATTGCTTTATTTTGTTATATTTGATGACTTACGCTTTAGTACACCTTTCATCAATAGAACGTCTTAGTGTTTATGCTAGTTAGTTGAAAATGTTCTCTCTGTGTGAAAAAAAAGTGTTTAGCTGCAACTCTTCAAGTTTTTTTTCCATACTGACGAAAACTTGAATGTTTCGATGAACTCAGTGAGCCTCATGATTCAAACTTTATTCATATTTGTAATTTTATCTAGATATCATGAACAAGAAGATCTTTTTCTAGTTTTAGTACATATGTCATGCTAACAATCCGTTAGTGTTCGAGTTCTATGTATTACGAGGAACGAGTATTATCAAATTTTTACTTATAATGCATTTCTGAAAATTGTTTCATATCTAATTTGTTAACATATATCGTGTTTGAGTAAGAAATGTTTTGTCGCAGAAATTTGATTTTCAAAATTTTCTGACATGTATATTTTACGCTATATTATTTTTAATTCTATCATGAGAATAGTACTTCAACTAGAGTTTATTTCAGATTTTATAGACTTCTCTCTGACGAGAAAGTTATTTCAAATGATAGACAGTTTTCAGTTCACACTCTATGCGTAAGATATACGACAGTGAACTATAGAAAACCCTTGAAGGATAAGTACCGTCCAACCTTTCTTCAAGATTTAGAGTCATTTCATTGGAATTTTAGACTATAGAACGCTATATATCAACGAATCCCATCAAGATAATTGACCCGAAATTCAACCTGAAGACAAGTATACTTATGAATAGAATACATTCTAGTATTTTAGCTTAAAAGAATGCCTTCTTTGTGGGATCTTGAATTTTAAAAATAACTTGGAATTCTCCCCTTTTTTCATAGAGTATGAGTGATTTGTGAAAATTCAATATCTTATGTAAGATTCATTACTTTAATCTCAAATTTCCACGGCATTCTACTAACGACTACGCACATCTGCGAAGATATTAACAAGTCGAACTATCGCCTTTGACTTTGTTAGTGTCTACCATAACCAAGCCGAAATTCTCAGTACAATGACTATAACTCTAGAAAGAAAGTCTATCGGTATTAATCCTATTTGGAGCTTTTAATATGTCACTGAGATCTATCTTATGTTTAGAGTCCGAAGTCAAAAACGACTTGTCATTTGAAACGATTTCCTCATAAGAAAAGTAATAAATATTTTCATTTCTTTGAAAACAAAACTGTATCATTCACAGGTTCATTCATATCTTTTCTAATTCAATCGTTTTACAAAATTAAAATAATATCACAGTTAGAATGTTATAGAGATCTTTTCTCCAAAGAAAGGTAATTTCGTTAATTATAACATTAGTATCTTATACTTGCAATAAAAAATAAGAATAACTGCTGATTAGGAATAACAAAAATCCATAATCATACTCATATCAAGTGATGGATGATTGTCGCTTGGTTTGTCGATTTGATTTGGGGAATGCCTGGTAACGGTGTTCTTCGATCGATTTTTTCTGGATCCCCTAAAGTGGAACATTACTTTTATATTAAAGGTATAAGAATAAATGAAGTCACTCAAGACAAGTAAGCTACAGATATATGAGCTTCATTCGTATTCAAACCTAATTAACTATTCAACTTGTCAAGCACTATACCGGTTATTGTTTCTTTTGCAGAAATGAAATCGAGTAAACACATATAATCACATTTATGATGTTTCTGGGAAACGTTGATAAAAAAACACAAGGTCATTTCCAAGAGAAATCCAAAGTATGGCTGAATTCTAAACAAACTCATACTTTTGCTATAATATTGTCTTTTCTCTAAGTCCAAATCGGTACCTCCGAATCTGTACGTCTTAATCTCGTACATCCAAATCTATACGTTCAAATCTATACATACATCTAATACGTTGGGAACCCTTATATATGTCAAGCTTAGAGTTTGAAGTCTATTGCCCAAGAACAGACTAAGGACAGTTCCAGCTCATGAACTTCGATCAAATGAGCTTGTGAATTGTCGGAAAAGATCAGTTCAGATCAAAAGAGGTGTTCGAACAGTTCTGTTCAGATCACGAGCTATTTTCGACGAAACCAATTGATGATGCTCAGGTGTCTGGGAACATTTTTTTGTTTTCGTTGCACACCAGAATACCAGGAGCATGACCTGGGATGCTAGACGCAACATTTGGGATCCTTAAGCTATTCCTAACAGTTTATTCACCATTCCGGGAGATGCTTCTGATATTCTAGTGTCCAAGGACAACAACAAAGTTCTCTAGACACCTGAACTCCATCAATTGATCTCATCGAAACAGCTTGTCAGATCCTAACTTCTCCCCAACTGTCTTACTCCTACTCAAGAATTACAAGAACTTTCCACACGTAATTGGCCATTCATGTCAGCGTCGCGGTGTGGGAGCACATAGCGTCCCCTGAAGAGTGGCGGCGATCCATACCCGTCTCTGTCTGTACAATAAAGTCTATCTTTGTTTTCTATTTTGACATTATTGAATTGCACCTATAAAGTGGGCGTACCGATTTACACGTATAGAAAAGACATAAGCGTATACGCAAGAAAAGAGTTTGGACATTTTTTAGCGTTTCCGACCAAAACGATAAGTCGAACGGACTCAATAAACGATATATATTGTATGCAAATATATAACTCAAGGAGAACTAAAGAATGGGAGGTTAATTCTTAGCCGCTTATTATTAGCATCATGGGTGTAAATAAAGAAGGAGGGAGCATTTTCAGCACTGATTCTGCTTCTCCTAGTTATGTCGGCAAGTTGTCCGGGAAATAATAAGAAGAAAGTTGGTCAACAAATCAACGATGGAATGGAACTTTGTGACGATAATTGGTCGGCATGAAAAGTAGTAGTCGTGAATATAAGTGACGAAATTCATAATAAGATAACAAATATTTTTAACGATCTCAAATGATACTCTTAAAAACTGCTATGAAGTAAAACCAAGTATCGGGTGAGATAGATTAAACGGCCGCGTTTTATTTTGAGTCTGTGAACAGTTTAGCAATCGTTTTAAAATGCCGTACTGAGCTCATTCGATAGAGAATCGAATTGTCTACGAAAATATGGATTTTTTCTTCCAAAGAAGTTTTTCTCATCGGCTTAAAGATAATAGGATTAAAATCTACTCAAATGTCCAATTTTGACAGTCAAAAAGACAACTAGATGATAGGAACTTTTTAATAACGGATTCACCGAAATTTTTCATATATGTTAAAAGATTCTACATAAAATTTGACATTTCTTAATATAGTTTCGTAAGTTTTAGGGCAAACATTGGAGAAAAAAGTTTTTAGCATTGAACATGTGAAAACATCAAAAAAGCACTTTGCCAACAAGCCCGACCTAGTGTATTTGAAAAATTCACAGAATCCTAAACGTTTTGACTATTCAAGGTAACACTTAAACCATTTTATACAGAATACAATTTTGTGTCTGATTTTATGAGAATCCATGGAAATTCATCATTCCTAAGGCAAGTCTAACTTACAAAAACCCATTGTTTGATATAAAATACATCCAAATGTTAATTTGAGATTATTTTTTTCTCCTGAATAAAAGCAGTGAAGATCTTGACAGGAACATGACCGTATAGAGCAAAAAATTCTCTATATTTTGCTGCACAAAACTTGTAATTTTAACATTGGTCTTCATTATTACACGTTCACAGAAATCGTTTGACATCTTCAGAAAAATAGCAAACGGAAGATCAACGATTGAGATGGTGTTGGTCGTTTTATCTTCATGCCCACTTGAAAAACATTTTTGGAAGACAAAACCGACAGTTTTGTATAGAATTAAATTCTATATCGGATGAATTCAGTACGGCATTTAAACCGACTGTTATGTGGTTGAGAAACGCAAAATAAAACATGGTCATTTAATCTGTCCAATCCGATATATAGGGTAGAAGACTGCACCCATCCGACGCGCCCTGTTCCCCTCCCCCCTGTATCAGACTGTGACAGACACTCTGAGACGCCACATCTTATTCCAGTTTTGACAGAAAAAGTAAAATAATGGTTTACCAATGTACTGCAACATACATCAATATAACAATATCCCTGTTAAAAGGAAGGGCAGCTACCTTGTGTTTCAATTTTTAAAAACACCAGGAATGCGCTAAAAGCTTTTACATCTGACGAAACATGTACCCTAATAATATGCATTATTAAGCGAATATATGATGCTTTTAAATTATCTATAACCTATATTAATTCTAATGGATGTGGCTGCAGACCTCATCTCCATCAATACTCACGTCCTAATAGTTTCCCAAGTTCTCTGGCATAACATAATTAAGCAAATCTGGAAGAAACTCACAAGAAAAATGTATGGGTACCTGTATCTTGTTATAGCTATATGAATCGCTAAAAGCATAGCTCTGCGGGTCTTAATTAATTTTTGTGATTAACATATGTTATTGTTATGTTTCATGCTAAAGTTCAATGATAAGTCGAAGAATGCAGGTAAAAATTTTCTACGCTCTTCTCAAAATGGATTTTAAGTCCACGAGACAATCACCTGAAACGTTCTTTTTCGACATAATACTTTGTTCTGTAGAATGCTGTTAAACCGATCGGTGCTGAAATTATTGATAAGACAATATTGAACAACTTTGAGACATCAATTATAAGCTTTGACATCGATGATTGGCATCTATATGACGTCTCCATAGGCTTTTACGATATGAAAGTTTATTACGAGGAAACTTTGACGGATTTTACTTACGTTTACTAAACCCATCCCTTTATGCTCTGCCTTAGCTTCTCCTTGTCTTGCCTCGACTGAGAAAAATCATCCCCCATCCAAGATCATATCTCTGATTCGCCGCTTCGTTTCCTCCTCTGATCGATATTTAGATGGACCATTTAAGACTATCGTTTCGTTTTTGATCATTTCTAGTTCTATAAGAGAGTAAAATCGATAAAGCTCAATTTTTTTTAGAAAATCGATAAAATATATAGAATAAGAACGTAAATGCCCGAGGAAAAGGATTCATCGAGAATATTTGGACGATTTTCTCATGCCGATTCTGACATTTTATCAAGCTACACCGTTCTTTGTTCCAGCTGACGCGAAACTTTTCCCAAGATTTAACTGAAAAATTTCTTCGAAACAGCTTATAAGAAATTTTTATAGGTGATTAAATATTTTGTTTTAGAAAAATTGATTTATTCTCTTTTTCAGGAACGTAATAAGTAAGGGTTAATAGCCGATATTGGGCTGATGGTTTTCTGACTCCTATAAATCGAAAAACTCATGAAAAAAAATTTGACCGAGTCGTTTTTCTATGCGAGGATACTTGCAGGTATCTCTGTTGAAAATTGTAGCTTGATCGCGGAAAATTGGAATGGGCTTGTAGTGTAACAAGAAACAGCTCTATTGAAAACCAGGGCACTTCGCAAAAACAGTCAAACCTTCTTGTAAAATGTTTTCTCTGAACATGCATTTTTCTATTCTAGGCGCTACACTTATAATAAAAATGGCAAATTGATCGGTTCTGTCCTCCTCGAGCACGTATCTATTTTTATAGTTCTCCATGAAATTGCGTGATTGTCTGAAAATCTAATGGTTTTCCAGGATAAAACATCAATTCCCAGAAATAGATACACTCAATTTGCCAGAGAAGTAAGTAAGTTTTCCCCAAGCTGCTATGTTTGAGTGGTTAAGCTGTTTGACACGTGCCGCCAAGGTATTGTGTTGGCACTTCGGCACCATCCGACAACGAATGACCTTGAACAAGTCACTAATGACTGCGCTTGTTTCGGATCATCCATATGACAGCATACTGAATTCGTGTGTGGCATACATCGATCTTCATGGGTAATATGCGATTAATCAGCTGGTACGAGCAGCTCAAGTGAGTGATTTAGCAGAAGAATCATGAGCCAAGTCGATCAGCTATTCAAGGCTACAGTTAGTCATAGTTTTAGAGAAAATATTGTTCTTTTGAAAATGTTTCTGGCGAGCATCCTATACTATGCAGTAACCACAAGATGGGATGTTCTTCTAAGCTTCCGCGAGAGTCGCTCGATGAAAACGTATTTCAAAAAGTTCAAATTAAAGAGAGAAAAAAAACAAATTAGACGCATCAACTGGATGTCCAAACTAAAAAAAGTTATTTATATTTTTCTATCATTCGGATGTTGTTCATAATGGTCATTATACCTCTTATTTCTACTATTTGATATCCGAGTCAATAGCTTTTGTATAACTTAGGAATTACATAATTTTGACGAAATTGAATGAAAAGCATCACATATGTTTGAGATACAAAAAATATTAACAAAGAGTGGATACATTCACGTCACTTTTATTCAGAAAAACAAATGAAATGCTCGTAGAATATTTTTTGAAACCATTTATTTACTTTCTTTCTTGTTGGAAAAATGTATTCGTTGGGCTGTACACGATTCAAGCAGACGATGGGTGGTGAAGAAAAAGCATAAATGGTTGGAAATTTCCAAGTGCAGCTTGTCAGAGAGAGAGGCCACCAAAGAGAAGCAGAAAAAAAAACATTTGAGAGTGGTTGAAGAAACAAGTCAAAGATATCAACGAAAAAAGTTTCCAACTTGATTATTCTAAGCGTAGAAAAATAAAAAAAGGATGAATTTCATTAACACAGAAAAGCGAAGAGAAGTCGAACACGTGGCCGGCATAGTTCACGATGCTGCCTGTTGATGTGTGCCAAGGAAATCTGATAGTGAGTAGAAAAAATAAAAATAAAAATATTTTGCAAGGGTGTGGGTATGGGCAGAGATTTCATTTGTTTTTGACCAAGGGGGGAAAATTTTTTCTTCCCAAAGAGAATCTGCTGGGAAAAAACGAAAAATTTTTTCCAAAGAGAAAATCTGCTGGAGAAAAACGATAAATTTTTCCAGGGTGTGGGTGTGGGTGTGGGCCTGGATGTTTCTCCGGTTCCCAAACCCACCCACACTCACACCCACACCCACACTCACACCCACACCCACACTCACACCCACACCCACACACCCACATCCACACCACCCACACCCACACTACCCACACCCATACCCACACCCACACCCACAACCACACACACACATACCACCCACACCCTTTCGTACAGTACTACGAAATCCTCAAAACGGTTTCCTGGATGCTTTTTACGGCTTTGTAAGGGTTTCGTACAGCACTACGAAACCATTATCAAAAATAGATGGTTTCGTAGTATTATACGAAACCAAAAAAGGGTTTCGAATTCGTTACAAAGCTACGAAGCCCCTGTTTTTTCAGCGTAGGGTTTAGGAAGGTTTCATAAACGGTAAAAAATGGTTTATTATACGTTACACTTTCATAAACTCTTTAAGTGTTTATTATTCTACGGTTTGTTTTTACAATGATCGGTGTGGTATTTCTTCGCAGTACAATGTTTGCTTCTGAAACTTTCATAGAATAATGGCTAACTCTTAGAAAACATCTTCTAAAAATTTCAGATGGATTTGTCAAACTTTCACTCAATTATGGATCTCACAATGATATCACATCGTTTTTCTGTACATCGATGATTACAGTAAAATGGTCATAAGTCTTCAACAACTCGTTGAACTTCAATGAAATTTATACTGTAGATAGCTGGAATAGAGTACTACAGAATGAGGTGTCGGTCGACTCAAAAGATCTTTCCTTTTTCGAATTATGAGTGTCGCAAGGATCATGACTGCAACCTATTATAACTTCATTCTGACTCGAGCAATATTGACGCGAGTGGCACTTACGATCAGGGTTTGTCATAAACTATATGCATGCGAAATTTCAGCCGGCTAGCTCTTAAAATGATTATAGTTCAGGGGAGTGAGGAACTTTTGGCCAGTATTGTATATTAAGAATACTCGAGATATCTTCTATTAAATAAGTGGCAAACCAAGACTGACAAAAATACAATGTGAAATAAATTTGAAAAAATGAATGAAAAAGAAACAAAAAAAATGTATTTCCCGAGAAGCTGACGATGTTGCTGTTTCCACTGTGCTTAAATTTCTTTTTTTAGCATTGGAAAAATGAGAAAAAAACAGACTCTTTGAAAAGTAAGTCTAAAATAGATTTTAACTACGTGCAGAAGCATTCAAAAATGTTCCAGAGTATTCTATTCTTCAAAACAGCCTACTACACAAAGTCTAACGTTAAAAATGGCAGACTGATAATGTGCAACGAAAGGGTATAAGACTGTCACCTAGAGTTGAACGACCTCTATGTCCTTTATCGTCTGATCAAGAGCTCACAACGACGATATATATGTCCCGTAACTAAAGAATTGAAAATATGCAGTCTATAAGTTAACTGCTTTCATTGACAATTCTTTCTTTCCAAAATCTATTGGATTGGCAGCTTTACAAAACATATAGAGGAAGCAGCATCCTAATAATGGCTCTGAATGAGTCACTTATGAAAATTTCACTTTGATTTCAAAAGTTTCAAACACAGCTACCATCCGATCTCTGTCTGACACTCGAAGACATCCTAAAAAAAATTTAGACGTGCCCAACAATATTTGGGTTCTTCTAATGGTCACTTTTTAACTCTCTTGATTGCAATTAACAATACACTGCAGAATTGACGGTAAGGATAAGAAGTTGAAAGCCAGTACATCAGTATCTCGTGTCATACAAACACACATCACACCATGTCAGTTGATAGCAATGATTCGCAGTTGGACATTGATAACCTACTCGAGCGGCTTCTCGAAGGTCTGTTCATAATTATGTTCTTTTGGATAATGTTCATAGATGGATTTTCCTCTTTTCGAAGTGCGTGGATGCCATCCACCAGGCAAGTTTGTTCAGATATCCGAACAGGAAATGAAGCTCTTATGTGATAAATCAAAAGATATCTTTCTCAATCAACCAATGCTTCTCGAACTTAAAGCTCCCATCAAAATATGCGGTAATGTTATTTACTAGTTCTCAACTATCAACAGATTAACGTCTGCAGATTTGCGTTTTTCTATATAGACACAGTAAAACCTACTTTATAGATATTCCATTTTCTGCACACATTTAGGAGCACAAAAATAACCATGCTAGTTTTTTTCTTCAGATCATTGCAGTAGAAATCAGACAGAAGAACAAATTAAAAATATCGGTAGTCTTTGTCTCCAGTTTTAACTAGAACCATCGAACTACGCATATTGTATGAAAACAAACAGTTCTATTGTCAACGTCAAGATTTCAGATTTTACAGATGCAGACTGTCTGATAATTATGAGAGCATATTTTAAAACTTAATCTGCCCTGTTTGAGTGGAATCATTGACTCCATACAATTTTTCACAATTTTTTTTTGATAGGCAACATTTACGGTCAATATACTGATCTACTTCGCCACTTTGAATCTGGTGGCTTTCCATCGACATCCAACTATCTGTTTCTTGGTAACTATATTGATCGAGGTCGACAGTCTTTGGAAACAATCTGTCTTTTGCTCGCTTATAAAGTTTGTGGACTTCTGCACAATCTAGGTTGCATACATTTACTTTATTTTTGTTAGATAAAATATCCTGACAACATTTTCTTACTACGAGGAAATCACGAATGCGCTTCAATTAACCGCATCTATGGTTTTTACGACGAATGTAAGTATTGCTCACAATTTCCGATTTCTTCAACTGTTAGGGGCCGAAAAATTGCCAATTTTTGCGTAGGAAAAGTGTTATGATTCGTATCTTCTCCAGATACAATTGTAAAAAATATATTTAAACGAGTTTTCATTGCCTGAGATCTGCTCGGAACCCAACAAATCCCATTTTGATGTTGCGCATGCACGGAATTAGATTGAATCTTGTTTTTTCAAATATGTCTTAGCAAAGGATACTTGAGCATATTGATAAACACCATATCGTTGTTGATGTGAAGGCTAACACTCTACAGGTGTTTTCCAGTTTTTATTCATCATCATCTATAGGAGTTTCTATCTATGAATAGTCCTCAGTTGTTCACCGCACATCATCTATGAGATTTTTCTTCGTGGACTTTCTCTAGCTATTCAGTGCACTATATCTATAGGCTCATCTGCTGGAAATAAACGTGAGAGTAGAGGTAGTTTCTCATAAGAAACGATGACGTTGAGTTAGATATTTTATCGCTCGCGCACTTGTTCTTCATTCTGCGATCGACTGAAATGCTTTGACATCTGTTTTTTTTACTACCTATAGGCAAACGACGGTACAACATCAAACTATGGAAATCATTCAACAATGTAAGTTCGATAACTTCCCTTTTTTTGATAAAAGTTTTTTTACAATATACATTCAAGTGTTTCAATTGTCTTCCGGTGGCTGCTATTATCGCCAGCAAAATCTTTTGTTGTCAAGGAGGTAAAACTTATTTTTTGTCACGTTCGATATCTATTTACTTCTTTATTGCCTGAAGGTCTTTCACCTGATCTTCATAGCTTAGAACAAATTCGACAGATCCAGCGACCGATCGATGTGCCCGACACTGGTGAGGAACGCCTGTAACATTCAACAGAAGGTCTTTAGAAAATTGAAAATTCTGTGTTGTAACATTGAATAGAGAAAGTATTATTAGGTATTTTTCCGTCCTGAGTCAAAAAATGAGTTCTGCACTTTCTTCGAGCCGTCAATAGCAACTATAAATCCAAATTAAGAGAATTTGAAGTTTTGGAAAAAGCATGGTGAATGCTGTTTTTAATAGTTTTTGGATTTTATTTACATTCAAAACTCTCGTCTATTTCTTTCTACTCTATTTTGAACTCTAAGAACTCACTGTAATAATATTGATATTCTTGAGCCATATGAGACTTGAAACAACAAAGCAGATAAATAATGAGAAAATTGATTAAATAAGTCATTCTCATCATTATTTAATTTACATTGACCAGGTCTTCTTTGTGATCTACTATGGACCGATCCGGACAAGGACTTGGAAGGCTGGAGTGAAAATGGCGCTAGCATTTCGTATAGATTCGGTGTTAATATAGTGAATGAAGTAAGTCATTGAACAAATCTTTGTTCTGCCTTTTTTTGATAAATGTTATCATGCCAGTTTTTGAATCGCCACAACATGGACTTGATCTGCCGAGCGCATAAGGTAAAACATTTTAAATAACTCTTTGGATATTTTGCTTCTTTTTCAAGGTTGTCGAAGACGGCTACGAGTTTTTCGCTGATCGCCGATTGGTCACTATATTTTCAGCTCCGAACTATCTGGGTTCATTTGATAATGCAGGCGCACTTATGTCAGTCGATGAAAATTTGATATGCTCATTTATGGTATCGTACGTTTTTTGGTTCTTATTATTAATGCTAGACAGACAGTTCGTCGACAGACGCCCATTTTTGTTCAGGGCTAAGTGTCTATTAGAATAGTTTGTTTGTGAAAAGTTTTGAAATTTTTGTTTTGACATGATCACTTCTTAACTTCATCTTGTTCGAGTCAGAGCTTTTAGGTTGCTTCTTCGAAAATAATTTACTGATTCACTTTTGATGCTTCCATCACATCCCAAATTTCTCGAATAAGATTTCTCCCACTCATCTTATGTTCTTCTTTTTTTATAGATTCTTCATTCGAGCAATAAGCAAGCTAATAAGCAAGACAATGATAATCTAGAATCGAACTGTCAAGCCCCGTCGGTCAGCGACAATATCGTCAATCCATCATTGACTAAAATGGATGACTGTCAAAAATGTGTGAGCTGGGCTGACATGAACGATGGCGCATCACTTGACGAATGAACACTAAACGCACTTTACATAATCAATGTCTACTCGCTCGTTTTTTTAATTCATAGTCGCTAAGTGTTATATAACAAAAAATAACATCTATTAACTTAACACGATGCAATTCACTTTTGTCTGATGATTTCTATTCGCAAAAATGAATGCTCATAGTAATATTTTATATCATCCATCGACAATGATCATTGGTTTACAGAGGGTGTGGGATGTGGATGTGGGTGTGAGTGAGTGTAGGTGTGCGTGTTGATATAGATCTTCACTTCACCCCCACCCACAGACCCAGACTCACACTCACACCCACATCCTAATCTCATTTGACTATTTTGAAAGTTTTAATAGGAAGTCGATCAAATTGAACATGCTTCAGCTTTTATTCATCTAATTATATATAATTGTATAGAAAGTATTTACAATAGGAAAATATCTTAATATAGTTAATGTAATATTAAAGCCAGACTTGAAGCATTTCGGAAGAACATCGTAGTGGATAAGATCGACTAAGTGGCCATTCATACATTTGTCGTCGAATTAAATCTGGAAAACAGGGTGTTTTGTCTGAAACCCAGTATAAAAATTCGATATGAAGCGAAACAAGTTGTTGCAAATGATTAACAAGGAAATGGATAAGACTAACAAGACGTTTTGTGAATATATTTTTACCATCAGCAATGCGTGATGGTCTATCAGTGCTATTACCATCTGAATCAGTGATAAGAAAGGAAAGTTCTTTTAGATTAGGTAAATGATTACAAATCAATTTGCAAAAATTTTGAAGTGATCGAATATAATAAATGAAAAAACAATATTTTTTAATTATATAATAAACCTAAAC
>CAJNOP010001022.1:0-54046 GCA_905250075.1 Rotaria sp. Silwood1
CATGGAGTGATCAATGCATTTAAATTATACCTAGTCTTGCGGAAAACGTTTTCTATCAAAAGTAATTTATTCATTAAAAGCTAAAAGTCATCTAACTATATATATATATTACAAGGATTTAATCATTGATACGTAGTTAGAAATTGCAAGAAAATGATCTCTTGTCGAAATTTTTAAAACGTAAGATAGATAAACAAAAGTTAATTGTAATTCTTAAATGATGATTATTATCTTTCTACATTTAAAATAGATCAAATCCAATGATATTAACTCTTAAGAATTAATTAAAATTGTGTCATGAAAGAATAGATATACATTAGCAAACAAAAAGATATATATATCAATAAACTTCATGATATATTACTAAGTATTCGAAAAAATAAGTAATATTTTCAATAGGTAAGATTGTATTGCAGGCTAATTTTTTGAATGTACTATGATGACATAATTCACAATGTTTCGGTACAAATAACGTGAAGTACTTAAGCTACCAAAAGTATCTATAATAGACTCTCAGTAAAGCTCTTCAAACATATGATTCATTATAAATAAAAACAAGAACTAGATAACAATAAAATAATTTCAAACTGTGTCTAATCGACTCATATATAATATAAAACAACATTTTCTATAATCATCACTGAAGTCAATACCTCAATCAACAAGTTTTCTTTCGCGTCCTGTTCGATTTAAAATTGTACTATATATATATAATAATGCAATGGCATTATGACTGTACCGATAGATGGGAAGAAATATGTGAGCATTAAATAATGCTTCATTTTTCTTTTCTTTTTTTTTTTTGATTATTCAAAATTCGACTTCAACTTTATGTTATTCAACTTCCAATCATTCGTTATGTGTTGGTTTCTTTTCTTTTTTATTACACGAGTCGTAACAGTTTTCTTTTTTCTTTTCTTTTTTTTATTCTTGTTTAATTTATTCGAATTATTTTTGTTTTCAAAGTATATACATACAACAGTGAACAAACCAAACATACCTATCGAATGAATGACTTCTATTCTGTTCTTATATAAAGCAAAGTAAATGGATATAGAGAATGCGAGAATTGTTTGTTGTTGATGAGGTGACAAAAAAAAAAAAAGTTTTAAAAAAGCAACATATAAAAAAAAGGAGAGAAAGAGAAAAGTTTATAGAATTGCTTTTTCAATGTCATTGATTTTAAAAGAGACACATTAAACATAAACATACCATTGTTGTTTGGTTACTACATATAGATAAATATCATGGTGAATTCTAAGAAAGCTATTTTAGAACGTTATCGTACATTATTAGAAAGTAATCTTATATTAACGGATGATTTAATTAATTGGTTAAAAGAAAAAAAAGTATTTCCTAATTTTGTATTTCATGATATTAAAGTATGTTGATTTAATCTTTTCTTCTTTTTTTTTGCGTGTGTGTGTGTGTGTG
Organism: Rotaria sp. Silwood1; assembly: GCA_905250075.1. Taxonomy (NCBI): domain Eukaryota; kingdom Metazoa; phylum Rotifera; class Eurotatoria; order Philodinida; family Philodinidae; genus Rotaria; species Rotaria sp. Silwood1. Next base: position 1,435 of record CAJNOP010001022.1, read on the forward strand.
TGAAATTATGACATTGTTGATGTCTTGGTATTGTTTTTTTTTTTTTTCTTCTTTGAATATTAAATAGACTTTATCAACATCATTAGAAAGAAATAAAAAATTTTTAACTACTGTTATTGATACTGGTGATGTAGCTTATACAAAATTAGCTGAAGGATTAATTGCAAATGGTCAACCTTTTTTAGGTGATCTTCTTGAAAGTGAAGGTAAAATAATATATTCAATAAGAATATTTTATTTTTATTACGAATTTTTTTTTTTAGATAAAAAATCATCTGAATCAATTGCTGCTGATGCATCCGAACGTGTAGTTATTGATGATGATATACTTAAAAAATGTCCTGGTGTAGATAAATTACGTGCGGATACAAGAGATAAACTTAAAACATATCTTCAAGAATTAGTAAAAAAAACAACTAAAAATTAATAAATTAAATACAATTTTTATTTCTAGTTATTAAAAGCATATTTAAATGATTCATGGAAAACTCAAAATCAAAATAAATCAGTTGAAGTTATTAATCTTAAAAGACAACATTATGAAACTCAACATAGATTAAATGAAACATTAGAAGAGTAAGTTAATTAATATTTCAAAAATTTCATATATATATATATATGTTTATATAGAGAAAAACGTAATATAATCACATTAAAAGATGCTCTTCGAAATGAACAATTTGCTCGACAACAAAAAGTAGTAGTTGTTTCAATTATTTATTATTCTTAATAATTATTAATTATTTTAGGAAGAAGAAATGCAAGAACTTCGTAATGAAGTTACACGACTTAAATCAGATTTTGAACAACGATGGTCAAGTCAGATTAAAATGGTAAAATATAAATAGTTAATGACATTATGAAATAAAAAACAAGAATATTTTGCTTTTTATTTAAGGTTGACGCAAATAATCGAAGTGTATTTCGAATGCATGATAAAATGGTTATGCTTACTGAATGGCTTCGTTCTTTAGGTATATTTTATATATTATTAAATTAATTTCAATTATTAATTTATAGATAAAATGTTAAAATCTAATATATTACAAAGTGGTATCGAATCAGATTCGATGGATCAATTACAAAATAAATTAAAACGATATTCAACTGAAATTGAATCTCTTCGTGGCAAAGGAATTGGTATTATTAAAAAAAACAAACATATAATTTTATTTTTTTTTATTGTTTTAATTAAAAAAAAAATAGGTACAGATAAACTTAAAGAAGAATTATATGAAGCTATATATACAAGTCGTTATTTACCAATAGAAGATCGTAAAAATAAACCATTTCATGGACTTCTATTACATCTTTATGGTACAAATCAAGTTGCTGAATTAGCAACAATATGTACAAAAGATGTTTTACAATCAAAACAAGAACGTGATCATGCATATGAAATAAAATGGCGTGATGAAAAAATTGATGGACTTACTATAACAAATAAAGATTTAAATATTGAAATTGAACGTCTTAAAGCAGCACTTGCTGAACAATCATCAAAACCTAATAAACCAATATGGCGTCCTGTACCTACATCAGTTCCTGTAACACCACGTGAACCTAATAAACCACGAAATACATTAAAACCAGCTAATGTTCAATTTGGAACAAAACCAGGAGCTAGTTAATTTCAATTTTCTTCATACACCGTTTTCAAACAACCCGGTGTTTGATAATTTTCTTTCTTTCTTTTTTTTTTGTATTTGGAAAAAATAAAAAACAATTATAAATTGAAAATTTTCCGTTGTTTTTTTTTTTTTTTTTTCTTTGATTTTTATTATATTAAGAAAACGAAAAAGATATTTTCTCTATTAATTATATTCGAACAATAATATATTATGTTCAGATTGATCAATTGTCATTGAATGATAAATAAAATATTTATTATGAAAATAAGTATTTTACAATAATTAAATCATATATGCATGAATGATTTGTAAAAAAAAAAGAAATTCATTTCTTATTCGAATACTCAATCAATCAAATTTATAATTAGTTGTTATATGAGTCAAAATAAACTCGTTATATAATGAGAACGAGAGATATTATATTAAATAAGAATATCATTAATCAAAAAAAAAAAAAAAGAAATAAGTGGAATAACAAGAGAGAGAGAGAGAGAGAGAGAGAGAGAGAGAGAGAGAGAGAGAGAAAACAGAAAAATAACGAGAAATGCTTTCTTTTTATTATTGAGGACACATCGACCAACAATAACAATTGTATATCTACGTTTGTTATTAATCAATAAAAAAAGCAGACAACAAACGAATAATTCTACAATAACTACGAGGTAATAATGAATAAAGATCTTCATCAAAATGTTTCTTATATAGATGAATTTTTTATAATTATATATTTATATTCTGAATGAAAAAAATAATATTAATAATATCTTCTTTATATATTTCTTAGATAAATCGTCTGTATACAAAACTAATCATTATGAATACAACTATCATTTTGACTGGTATTCTCACTTATCTTTTAATTATGGTAATAATAAAAATTCTATTGTTGTTGTTGTTTTCTATTTATTTAATTCATATTGTTTGTATTCTAGTTAACAATGACATATTCATTGACATTATCAAGTAAAACAACTGATGATGAAAATCATGAACTTAATGAAGAACCATTGGTATTATTACCATATAAATTTAATTCATTGTATGAAACTGATGGTTCAATGTTTGATAATATTGATGAACATGAACTTGAAAAACGACGTTTCAATGCATGGGCTGGTAAACGTAATCTCATACCAAAACCTCGTTTTAATGCATGGGCTGGCCGACGCTAAACATTACTCTCTTGCGCATATAATATTTTCTTTTTATCTCTCTTTCACATCTTTAATCAATAAATTGAAAATAATCATATGGGCATGCGCCTCGTCAGCCTAATGTGCTTCCCCATTTTGAATTTGTTTGTGAAGCTTCAGCCAAATATCGGACACAAAAAAAAATTGTAAGATTTTTCTACAAATTCTATTACATATATATATATATATATTATGTTATTAATATTTTATTATCTAAACTGTATGACTTATTAAAAACAAAAATTACCAAATTTTCAGAATGTAAATAAAGAGAAGATCTACATTTTCATTAGCATTATATATATACTACAATTAATTAACCATATACGATTGAAGCTATTCAAACAAAATAAGAATTGAAGTATCAAATTGAATATAATTATCTATTGCACTTGAAAGTCAATTATTAATATGAAAATAAATCTTTATCTCCTAACTATATTATCAATAAGTATGATAACAATTAATACAGTGGAATGTAATCAAAAGACGATGAAAGAAAAACATTTATCTCTAAGAACTAAATGAATTTCTTAATCATCATCATTCTACACATTTAATCGAAGATAGATAACATTGTGTTAGCCCACTCTTATTTTTATGAATCAAAAAAAAGAAAGACATCATAATGAATGCAAATGCCTTTATCGGTTTTTATTTATTCATAATTAATTAAAAAATTTTTTCTCTTCTTTTTGATATATATATATACTTGTCTGGAAGGATAAAGAGATTATAAGAATGTATACAAAAAAAACAAAAAACATAAAGGCACAATTACTGTGAAAAAAACAACAACAACTAGACAATAAACCCTGTACACACACACACACTCAAAACAAAATGATAATTAACACAAACTTAAAAATTAATTAAAACAATGACACAAATACAAACTATATTAATATATATATATATAATAATAATATTAAAAAAAAACAAATAATTTTATACACATGAGACAAAATATAACTTGTTATTATAGCCATAAAGAAAAAGATAAAAAGGATTAGGTCACCGTTGTTGAGCAGATCCAAACATACGAAAAAAAAAAAACAAACAAATAAACGAAATGTGCATGCATAATAAGATACAGATCGAAAAAAAGAGAAAGAAAAAAAACAAAAACAAAAAAAATAATGAGAATAATTAATAACATCCTTCATTCCATGATGATGTTGGTGACATATTATCGGGAATTTGTGGTCGAGTTATAGATGTTGGTGTTCGAATATTTCTATTTATCATCATGCTATCTGATGATTGAGATGAAGGAATAACATTTGTTGATGTTGTTCTAATAAAATGAACAGCAAAAAAAAAAACAAAAAGAATTCTTAATATTTCAATTCAAAAATTATCATGCGATTAGTAAATTTTAGTTAATTTCTCTAATATACTCATGCCTATTTTTTTTTCTTTTTTTTTTTTTTAATATCCATTAATTGTTGTACGTCGTGATGCAAGTGAATGATGGCTGAAAACAACCATCAATTAACAAAAAAAAAAAAGCAAAAGCCGAGTACAAAAGAAAAGTCTTATCTTGCTTTTTTTTTTAGGTATTTAAACTTACCGTGTAGTCGCTGTTGGAATACTTGGTCGTTGTTGTTTACCAATTGTTGGTATACCACTTTTTCTACCTTGACTTAATGATGATGAACTACGTGGAATAGATGTTTGTCCATTATTTACTAATGTTGTTGTCATATCCATTGATGATGATGATGGTGGAAATTTTTCTATTGATGATGATTGTATTGGTATACGTCGTTGTGATACAATTTGTGAACGATTTGGTGTTGTTAATGGTTTATTACTTACATCATTTAATAAATTATTATCATTTGATGCTAATTGTTTAGCTGTATATGTTGTACCAAAATCATTTGTTGATTTTTTAATAGGTTTTTGTAATGTTGATTGAACTTTTGAATTATTATTATTATTATTATTATATGATGTTTGTGAACCACGATAATTTTGTAATGGTCGAGATACAGGTGGACGTAATCGATTTGTTGTTGATGAATTTGTTGATATAGTAGTATTTGTACGATTAATTGATGTTGATGATTTTGTATCGGTAACATCAGGTAAATTATAACCATTAGATATATTTGTTGATATTGTTTGTGTATTAGATCGACGATGATTATTTGGTTTAACACCATTTCTAAATAATATGTACATATGTATATGTTGATAAGAAGATTTGTTGAATATATATATATACAAACTTTGCTATAGCTGATTTAGGTACAACAGGAGGTTTATTTCCATGTTGATCTAATAAAATAAAGAATAATGATGGATTAAATAAAATAAAACTATTATTGTTATATACATTTGAGATTAAACAAATGCACACATATGTAGCAATGTGTTCAAAAGCATAAATATATAGAGAGAGCTTTTTTTTTATTCAATCAAGAATAATAATGAGTATCTCATTATATGTGAAAGATAAAAAAAAACAAAGAAATAAGCGTGTGTTATAAATTTGCTATAGACATATGACTTAACACTTTAAAATAGAGGTAGATAAAATATGATAAGAAAATATGTTAGTCAATTGTTCGATTTTTGTTTTATTATACTTTTATACGACATTTCTTTATTCATCAACATTTATTATACTCTCGTCGAAGACATTTTTTCTTTTTTAGAAATATGAATAAAGAAAAATTCAAAATAAATTTAATTCATATAATTAAAAAACCAAAAGGTAAATTATTAAAAAACAAAAAATTTTTTTTAAATAATTAATTCTCTTTTAGATAAATTAACAACGGAATCTAATCAAATAAATATATCTACACAACAACAAACTTCGAAATGTTTCTATGCATTTGATAATTTAGCTTATGGTAATTTTAATAATATTAAACAATGATTTTTTTTTCTACAAACTTAAATTATAATTAAACTATTCTTTCTGTAATTTTTCAACTTTTTTTTTTTTTTGTTAGAAAATACAAAAAAAAACGTCATACTACTCAATCCTCTATTTCAAGAAGACAAAAAAAAAATGACCTTCCGAAAGAGCTTTCTTATTCTTTTTTGTATAAACAAACTCACTTGTTATAATAGTTATAGTAGTCGAACTGTTGGTTGATGCAAGCGAAACATTAGAACCGCCTACAAAGCACACAAAGCAAGCCAATAAAAGCATACAATAGAAAACAAAAGTAATAATCAACAAGATATTAGTAGAGCATCTATGTGCAAAGTATTAAAAAAAGAAACAAAAAAAAAAAAAAGAAATGATTATTGTACACATTAGTATGTGATAATAGACCTGGTGCATTATTGACAAATGTATTGTCAACATTATTAGGCAACAAAGAATACTGCAAAGAACTATCAGATAATATAAATGATGCTTCCATACAAGTTTCAAGTGCAGATGGTGTCACACGACCACTCCATTGACCTGTTCTTATAGCAGGTGATGTTGATCGTGGTGAAACTGTTGGTAATACATCTGTATATTGAGATTCAGTTACAACAAATGAATTTTTTCGTATTGGTATACGTCCACCGACATTACTAGCCGGATTAGGTGAATAACCACGTCTGGGTGTTAAATAACCATTATTACCAACAGGACTTGTATTACGTGTACCACCAAAAACGGATGATGGTGAAACATCACGTGAATCTGTAGTTATTAAAGTATTTGAACTGCCGCCTGAAAATGTATAGATTAACAACGAAAAAAAACAATAACAACAACAACAATGGTGCAGATATAATATATATATATATATAGTAAATATAGAAATGATAAATTGTTCATATCTTTTTTTTTTCACCAACTCGAAATCATATTACAATGAGCAAAACTAACATGCATTATCTAATAAGAATATTTTTAACATACCGAAACGTTTTGATAATGGACCTTGTCGTTCAGCTTGACGTAAATCTTATTGATAAAATAAAAAAATCAATATAGTTTTTTTCTTCTTTTGTTTCTCATAATTATAGAATAATAAAATATTTACTTTCAAGTTGTACTTTAGCCATTACTATAAAACAAACAAAAGAAAAAAGTGATTTCAATATATCAAACAATTTTATTCAACTTATTTATACAAGTTGAAGTGTGTAACATTATCGAAAAGTGATCAAGTCAAATATTACATAACTTCATACTCAAAAAAAAAAAACTATTCTAATATTTAGGACTACTATAGGAGAATTTTTTTTTTATTTCTTATTAATAATTACCTTCAAGATCAGTATAATCTAATGGTTCTCTTTCACGTTCTTTTGAAACGTCTCTTGAACGTACAGTATTATTTGTAAGTGTAATTGTATGTCGAAGTGGTGATGAACTAGCTGGTGATGTTGGTCGAGTATTTCCACTATTATTAAATATAGGTGTACTTGTACGTAATGGTGATATCATTCGACTACCATTTGTTACAGGTTCTATAATATATATTAAAAATAGAAAATTTTCGATCTTATTAAAATAAAATTGATTTTATCACACATCAAACAGGTAGGAAATATTTTTCATAACATGCTCGTTCAATTCGAATTTTTTCTTTTTTTTTTTTGTTGATATCATGCTAAACATCTTACTACTACAATGAGATAATTTATTATCATAATTATCAAGACTATCCAATGATGAACATCGACGTGTTAATTGTTCAATTAATCGACATTCATTAGTAATTGTTTGAATTAAAGTTGTATCATTTGAACAATCATAAAATTGTTCATTATCATCATCAGATGATTCATCATTAAGTGAATCATATAGAAATAAATCAAATTGATCATTATCTTTTTCTATACTATCTAAACTTATTGTTGATAAATATAATTTTTTTTGTGTTAATGTAAAAATTTCAGTTAGATAAAGTGCATTTTCAATTAAATCCGATGAAGATATTTGAGGATGTAAAATAAATATATTTTCATTATTTAGATTTATACCTGGATGAACTTGTTGTTCTGTTGAACTTCGTTTAAAATTATCTAATGTTTGATTAGGAATAAAATTATGACATGAAACACTTCGTATTGTACGAGCTAAAAAGAAAAAGAAGTTTGTTTTTTTTTTGTTATGAAATATGTTTATTAATTCGATTTATATCAAATAAATTAATTATAAGATTTAATAATAATTTGTAAATATGAAAGATATTTTCTAGTAAACATTTATAGATCTCATGGGAAAATTTTAACTTTTAATTAAATAAGATAAAGATAGTCGTTTTTATTAATGAGAACAGTTGTTTTTTGATTATTGGAATTTATCAAGTTTATATCGAATTTTTAAGAGAAAAAAAAATGAAAAATATTCGAATTCAAAGAATACTGTCTGAAATGAATAAAACAATATTTAAAAATTATTGAATATATAATAATTTTCTTATTATAAAAGTATAAGATATTATATTTAAATAAAAAAACAAAATTTTTTTACCATGTGCCATATCATCAAGTTTACAAAGTAGTCGATGTTTAGTTGCATTAATATCATTTTCTTTAAATTCTTTATGTACCCATGAAAAAATATTATCTGATGTTGAATTATTTTTATTTTCACCTCCTGGTACTTGAAATAACCTAAAGAAAATATTTTTCTTTGATCTTTAAAAAAATAAAAAATTTAATTTTTTACCAAGCATCATCAGGTTCATTATGTTCATCATCAACATGAACAGTTTCAATTTGATCAAGTGATAAACCATCTATTGATGCATCATATTGTGCTTTACGTGAACGTCGTTTTTTTTGTGTATTTAATGATTCTTTTTTACCAATATTTTTTAAATTAGTTTTTATTGTTATATCATTTTGAAGGCCATTGATATTATTATTACCCGTATTTGATTCATCTTGTTCATTTATTGAACAAAAACTTTCTGTCATTGATTCACACATACCAATACCATCAAGATTTAATTTCATTCCTCGACTACCATTTCCACCACCTGAATCTGATATTCCAGATGTTGTTAAATCAGGAAAATGTAATGCATTTATTGTTGATGTTGTTAAAAGTGCTGATGGATCAAGTGATATACTTTGTGTCATATCATTATTTAATAAGAAATTTTTATCAGTCATTGTTAATTTGTATTGAACAAAAAAACAAAAAAAACAAATCCTTTTTTTCCTTTTGTATGTATCAAATACACATCACTTGAGGGACATATAAATCCTTCTTTTTTCTGCGTGTGTGTGTCTGTCTGTCTCGCATGTCATAAAAATACATTTGACCAATCATATAATCTTGGAATATTATCAAGTGACATCTAGTTTAATAAAACATAGAAATGATATTTTAATTAGAAAATTTTCTTTATAATAATATATTAATATGAAAAAAAAAATTTTTTTATATTATAATTAATAATAATTTCTATTGGTTAAATATGATACATCACGTTACTAACTAACTAAATTAATTTATAATAAAAAAATTTAAAAAATAAAAAAAAAAAAATTTAAACATGCAAACAGCTGAAAGTGTTTGTTTATGGAATTATCAATATAAAAATAAAACATCTTATTTAGTTTGTACAAAAAATTTTTTATGTAAAAATGAATTATCATCAAAAGCAATAATTTATTGTATACAATGTAATTCATTATTATGTATTTTATGTGATAATGATATTCATAAAAATTTAAATAATAAAAAACATGAACGATTAAATTTAGATGAAATTGATAATGAATATTGTTCAATTAATCAACAACATCAAGCTATTTTTTATTGTTTAACATGTAAATTAACATATTGTTATATTTGTTATAAAAATTATCATCAAAAATTAGATCAACAAGAACATAAATTACAAAAATTTAAAGAAAAACAAATATTATTATCAACAGAAACTAATAAGTAATATTAATCTTTTGATTCTAAATATATCAAATTGTTATATTCTTTTATGAATAATAATAATATACCTCTTTTTTTGTTTTGTTTTGCATGTATTATTATTCATAACATTGAAAAATTTATCATTCAGATTATTCTATTCAATAATAATAAAAGTACTTTAATACATTAAAATATGAAGTGTATTTTCTTTTCTATGATCATATAAAAAAAAAATCATCTTGAAAATCATTCATTAAGAAATATATTATTCAAAGTGTGAACAAAAAAAAAGAATGAAACATGAATATTTTTAACCATTGAATTTATGTCAAAAAAAAAAAAAAAAAACTTAACCTCTAAATAGAAAAGTGATTTTTTTCTTTTTGTTTTATATTTTAGTGATCAATATGAAACAAAATCAATTAAAATTATTCCATCTTTTAATATAAATAATGAGAATATAGAACCTTCGGCATATTCATTTGAAGATGTTCAAGTTAATAATAATAATGATGAAAATAATCTATCATTATTGAAACAAAAAGAAGATTCAATAGAATTACTTATTCATCAAAGAGATAGATCAAATTCTATACCGAAACAAGATAATTTTAATCAACAAATGTTACTTGAATCAATGATTGATGATAATGAAAATATTCAACAAAATCAATTTAATATTAATTCATCGAAAGAATTTTTACTCTTCGATGCTAATGAACATTTAACTGTAAGTTTCATTTACATATTAAAAAAAAAATGTTAAGTATACATTTTTGTTTATAGATATACGTCATAAGCACTAAAAAGTACATCAAGGTTAAAAACTAGAACAGACATATCCTTGTCAAGATATTAGGAAAGGATATAAATAGTTTCAAGTGACAAAAAAAAACGATCTGTCAGTCGGGGGAGAACATTTGTTTGTTAATTATATTTTTCTAAATTGAAGACTTTTTTAATTAGAATGACTCTAACGTCAGAATAAATCATCTAAAAAATGATACTTTTATAGTTTATTCTTGATATTATGTTCAATCGAAGTATGCTTTTGAATATGAACTCGATAAAAATTAAACGATATTCTTTATTGTTTATAGATCAGAGCTATGGGTATTACTAGATCAGGTTTTAAGTTATATTGATCTGATTCTTATGTTTTATAAATTTGATTCTAGCAATAAATACTTAGATGAAACATTAATTTAGTATTATCGGATTTACATTAATTGACAAAAAAGAATTTTTTTAGATTTGAAACATCTAATGTTTTTTTTCTTTGTTCGATTTTGCGAAACATAATAAAGTTGTTTCTTATGTTTAAATTTCTTATTTCATTCAAGAATTTTTTTATTCAATTAATATCATTATTCTTGATTAGAAACATGCAAAAACTACACGAAACTCAAAATGATAGTTCAATAATATCTATAATATAAAAAAAAATTATAGGAATAGATTTTTTTTTTGTGATTAAAATAAGATTTCCCGTGAGAACAACATAACTGAAAATATTGAATCTCAGGATAATATTCTACAAATTTAATTATTTATCTAATAAAAATAATTTCTTTAGATAGATGATGAATTTGAATTTTTAAATCGTTTAAAATGTGAAAAAGATCTTCATGTAAAATGTGTATCAATTATTGGTAATACAGGTGATGGTAAATCTTATACACTTAATCAAATATTTTTTAATGGTCAAGAAATATTTCATACATCATCAACATCTAATTCATGTACATTAGGTATATGGACAGCATTTGATGAAAATCATCAAATAATATTATTTGATACTGAAGGTCATCTTGGTTTAACTGAAAATAATAATAGACGTAATAGATTATTATTTAAAATTCTTTGTATAAGTGATATTATTATTTATCGTACACGTTCATCAACATTATCAAATAATATGTTTCAATTTTTATCTGATGTTTCAAATGTATATATAAAATATTTTCAAAAAGAATTAGAAATAATTATGAAAAATTATCAAATTAATCAATCATTATCAACTATAGGACCAGCATTAATTATTTTTCATGAAACACAACATACAGAAATATTAAAAAGTTTGATTAAAAAAAAAAAATTAAATTTAAAAAAAAAGAATTAAATATAAAATTTAGATTATTCAGCTGTTAAACAAATAAAAGAACGATTTAAAACAATGAATTTATCTTACGATGCTTACAGGTTTGTTATTATTGTGTAAATTTTAATTAATAAATTTCTTGCTTTTTTTTTTTTTAAAGTTCAATTGAATATGTTGGTATTCAAACAGTAGGAGAAAAATCATCAGATTTCAATGAAATTAAAGCAACTATTACAGCTATACTTGATGATAATAATAGACGTTCTCGAAGGCCTTTATCTGTTATTTTCAAAACATTAAAAGTATGACTAAGTAGAAGTTACATTACTTTATTTCATCATTAGTAATTTGAATGTTAGATATTATCAGTTCGCGAAAAAACTATGAATTAGTTTTAATAGGGAAGTCTTTCAATTGATGACAGGTGTCACATTTCCAGTAAAATCGAACATACCAAATATGAGAAACACATCATATATCTGTATTAATACAAAAATCTGTTAATATGTACTTTTGCATCTATGATACTACTAGAACTAATTCATTGTTATTGAGTCGAGATTACGTATATATCATATAGACCATAATGAGCTATGAAAAGAGTTTGGATTATTAGCTTAAAACTGTGAAGATAATGCATTTATACGATATCATTTAGAAATAAATCGAAAGATTTTAGATATTATATTCGTAGCAATAGATTGAGCAGTCAAAAATTTTTTTCAAGATATTCATAGTTCATGAGAGTGTACATAGTAGAGCCCGTCGGGTAGGATCCGGACCCGGTCGGGTCTGAGTCCGGGTCCGGGTAGAAAAATTTTTTGTTTACTGGGTACGGATCCCAGAAAAGTTCAACAAAGCGAGTCCGGGTCCAAAAATGTTGGACCCGACGGGCTCTAGTACATAGTCTATGATCTAAAACCGGCTAATAAATTCGAAAAATTTTCCTTCTTAAATCCAATTTATTCCGATGTAAGTCTCTAATTAGAATTTATTTCATCATTAAAGTACAAAAATAAAATTTGATTCTAATTAATGAAAATATTCTAAAATAATCATATTTCGTTCTTTGTTATTTTCTTTTTTTTTTGTAATACAGAAACAAAAAAAAAACAATACTTATTTTTTCTTTTATATAATAGAAAAAGAAATGACATTGACCTTAACATAACATATAGACGAAAAACGAGATTAACCTTTTTTCTTTGATGATGCCATTCAAACAAAAAAAACAGATGAAACTATTTTTAGACATTGAATGAAAAATTTAATCATTTTATTCCTCCATCATTACCATCGACATTACCTGATGATATTTTTGCATGTAATATAAAATGTCTTTCTTGTAGGTAAGGTATTTTTAATCAGTTAATCTTCTTAATGTTAATAAAATATTTTTTTTTTGAGAGCTAAATGTACAATAGTAGCAAATCATGAAAAAGATAATCTACCACATCAATGTAATAAACGATGTTCATATAATAAAGAATTAGATAATGAAGTTTGGAAATGTTTATCATGTCATTATGATGGACGTGATACAATTGTCTATGGAAAATTAATAACAAAAAATGATGGTCTTGTTCAAGGTTTACTTAAATATGTATGGTCTGGTTGTGTTATTGAATGTCCATATCATGGTGAAATTTATCGTTCAAGAAAACATTGGTATGGAAATAATGAACCAAAAGATGTTACATTTGTAGAAATAATTCATGTATGGCCTGATGATGATAATAGTCGTTTAGCTAGTGATGTTACACCAAGAAAATTTATTGAATTAATTGTTTATGCTAGCAGGTTTATTTTTATTTTTTTGATAATTAATAAAAAAAAAAAGGCAAATATTTAAATCAATGTTGTGTTTTCAGTTATCTTTCAGCACCAACAAAATTAATAACAGAAATGGTTGCTGATCAAGTTGCACCATCATATTGGGTACCAAATAAATATGTTATTGTAAGAAACTAAAATATTCAGTTGAATAAGATAATCATTTTTGATTTAAAATCAAAAGCATCTATATCATTTTGTAGTATTTTTCATAGATTTTCAAAACATTCTGAAAAATAGTTTACTTCATATATCCAAAAACTTTAATTGATAATATGAATTTTTTGTAAAAATGACTAAAATATTTTTTTGATTTTCAGACTTGGAGAAAAGAAAAATAAAGATTCATATATATCAAATAGTGAATTTATTATTAATAGATAGAATTTTTTTATTTTAGGATTGTGCAGGATGTAAACTTCATTTTGGTTCAGAACATTCTAAACATCATTGTCGAGGTAAATTCATTAGAAAAAAACTAAATTTTTGAAATTTTCTTTTTTTGTTTTTTTTAGTATGTGGTCATGTATTTTGTGATGTATGTACAAAATATCGTCGTATTATTTCATGGATTGATATAGAAAAACCAGTACGTGTATGTTTTAATTGTAATGATAATCCAATATCACCATTATCAAATGAAACACAAAAACAATTACTTAAAAACATATATGAAAATAATAGTAGTAATGAATCAATAAATACAGTCTCATCTGATGAGCAACTTAATGATTTATATTTAACACCAACAGATATTTTTGATATTGAACAATCAGGTAGATACAAAAATTATTTTATATGTTTAATTGATTTTTTTTTTTATTGTGTGTATATAATAAAGGTACAACTATAGTTGATATTCCAACATCAAGACGTGTTTATGAAACTGTTATAAGTGGACTTGAAAAAATCGGAGTTAATTATCCGATTGGTATATGATATTTTCAAAAAGAAAAACAAAAAAAAAAATTTTCAAGATTTTTTATTATTTTTATAGAACTTATTAAAGAAAGTATTCGACCAAATTATTGGAAACCAGATAATGAATGTTATGCATGTCATATTTGTAAACGAGTATTTAATAATACAACAAATCGATTACATCATTGGTATAATTATTTAATTTTTTTATTAAATAACTATTTAATTATTTTTTTTCTTAGTCGAAGTTGTGGTGATGGTGTTTGTGAAAATTGTTCACCAAATCAACGTCCTGTACCAGAACGTGATTGGTTAACACCTGTACGTGTATGTAAATTATGTGATGAAATAAAAAATATATCACATTCGAATGATTAATAATAGTTATTATTATTTTTTTTTTTTATTTAAATAATTTTGAAATTTTTTTTTTTTTAATCCTTTTTTTTCCGTTGTATATAATTTTTTTTCTTTTTTTTATTATTATTATATATTTGCGCTTTGATAGTGGAAAAATACGTAAACAAGTTTTTTTTTTCTTTTTGATTTTATATATGGTTACCTTATTGTATGATTGTTAATAATTTTCACGAGTAAAAGAACATATAGACGAGAGTCAGGTTATATGCTTGGCAATAATTACTTTCTTTTTCCTATAATGAAGAATGATGAAGTATTCATATTTAATACTTTTCTTTTTTTTGCTTCTCGACATTACATTTCAATAGAGTGAAAATATGAATCTTACTTTCTATAAACAAAAAATTTCTTCATGTAAAAAAAAATAGTAATTATATTGATTTTTATCATATAACTTAACAAATGATTTTTTTGTTTTTAGATGTTTATGTATAATGGTTATTCATCATATGATAGTGAAATTCAACGGCATATTGTATCTAATTCACCATTATCATCTAATGTACCATTATCAGTAGCTGAAGAAATTGTTTTACCTTATTTAAAATATATAAATGATTTAATAACAAGTAATAGAACATTTTCAATTGTAAATGATAAAGATTTTAAATGGACACTTGAAATATTTGCATTTGGTTTTACATGTGAACAACCTTTAATACTTCAATTATGTTCAAATATTTATGTTGAATGGTTAAAAGTATTTGAAGGAATATCTAATAATTCAAATTCAATTCCACAAATATTAAAAGAAAAAACAGAATTTTATTGGTCACAAATGTTTTGGCATTTATATCATCTTTTTGTTGTTCATGATGGTATGTTTGAAAAAAAAAAGACAAATTTAATTTTTTTTAATATAATATAGAGAAACCAGCTGATGCATTAACAAAAGGTATATATTCTCATAAAGTTCTTCGTCAATTACAAGCGGTGATTAGTCAAACAGACTTAAGTCTTGATTTATGGCATATTTTACTTCAAGTATTTTTAGCTATTGGTGATACTGTACTATCTTCACCTTATCGAAGTATATTGTTTGTTTTCTGTTTGAAAATGAAACTGATTGTTTTTTTTTTTGTATATATAAATTTTTATAGCAAATGAAGAAGATACTGCTGTGATGAGCTTTCGTCTTGTACCGTCAATTTATCAAGTATTTTTAGTTGCTGCTTATAAAGTACATATTCCACCTGGTCTATGGAGAACATTTCGTGATTATGCAGTTACTTGGCGTCATCGACCTGCTGTTGTATATGGTTAGATTAAAATTTTTGTTTTTTTTTATGTATATTTGTATAAAAGAAACAAATAGTTCAAAATAGGAATATATTATATGAGTAAAATAAATAAGTTTAATTTGAGATAATGATGTATATACATATTTGAATAGATTGAAAAAACAAATGATAATGACATTTCGAGAGAGTTCATTATGTTCGATTCATTTCATATTTTATTTTTAAATCAAGAAGAGAAAAAGTAATAACTATAAAAAAAAAAGAAAAACCCTAAGTCATATACTGGCAATTATTTGTATTGAAGTATTATGCAGATTTGTCTGACTTTTATTTTTTGTATTAATTATTTATAATATTTATGAGTTTTTTTTGTGACAGCCATATTTTTTCTATCAATTATATATAAATCGTTATTGTATTTAAAACAAAAAAAGGTGTATTTATATAGTTTTTTTTTTGTAAAGTAGTTGACATGAGTATTTTTCACAAAATTATTCTATTATACCTAAATATTATGATTATAGGTCATTTTATTTCTGTTAAGCAAAAAAATAATGTCAAAAACAATACAAATTATAATATTATAGAAATATTCAAATGATTTATTTTATCTATAGAGAATATCGAATACGCTAAATGACAAATTTTGATATTCATTAATGAACTATTGTCTATCATTTTCATAGTTTTACTCTTTTATTTAGATTGGGCACAACTTACATGTGTTCTTACCTCAACTGTTGTACGTAAATTATGGTGGCCAGATTTAATATCACTTCAATATATTTGTAAATAATTAATAAATTGTTTTGAATTGTTCTTTTTCTGTTTTATGCTTTGTAGGTACCGAAACTGATCAAAGTGATTATATACAAAATGTAATCGATTCTTTTCCATTAGATTTACTTGTTATAACATGGATCAAATTTCTTACTATCTTACAAAATCCATCAGAATGTGGTGATGTTTCGGTAAATCAAAAGATAAATAAGATAAAAATAAATATATATATATGTTTTATTTTTTCTTAGATTTTTCTTCATATGCCAAAATATTTAAATCTATTACAAGAAAATTCAAATATAAAATTAAAAGATTTAACATCATTACAAGAATTACCACGTATATTTGTTAATGCTACTAAAGCAATTGGAATGTTTGTTGATATATGGTTAGGTATGATTAAAATGAATCAAATTTTTATTTTTTCAAATGACAAATTAAATAATTATTTATTCTATTTTATAGGCAAAGATATTGATTTAACTAGTTTATATAGTCCTAAACCAATGAATAATTCAACAGTTACAATGAATGATAATATAACATCAAATAGTAATTTATTATCATCATCACGTCCTTTTACACAATCTGTTCGTGTACCACCACCACCATCAACCTTACAACAACAACAACCGGCAACGGGAACATTAAAATCTACCAAGTCAAATACTGAAAATCGAAGAGGTAATGTTTAATAAAGACGATTTTTTAGATATTGCACAGCCTATCTTATTTCAGTTAGTGCTAAGAAAACAGGTATTATATATACATATATAAAACGAATATTTAGTTTAAATTCCTATCTAATCATTGACAATTTACTTCTGTTACCTGCTTCCATTAATTTCTTTTTACTTTTTTTTTATATGTATTTTATATGTTGGTCTTGTTTTTAGTTAGTATTCCATCTGGTCAAGCATTTTCAACAGTATCTCCAACAACGAATACAAATTTTCAACAAAATCGTTCTGAACAATCACCAAAAATTTTACGAAAAAATCGACCTACTGTCAATAGTTTAATGCATCTATATGGTCCATGGATATTAGATGCTTGTTTATTACAAATGAAAGATCGTTATACACGTTCATCAACAATTGTCAATACAAATGATTGTATATATATGATATTTTGATTCAATTGATTTAATAAAAGTTTTTTTGTTTTTTTTAGCTGCTCGAATGAATGAAACTGATAAGACATTAGATATTCAGGTAGTTTAGTTGTAATACATTAGAATAAAATTAATCATATTTATGTATAAATAGAATGAACGTTTAATGGATGAAGCATTTGCTAAATCATTTGCAACCATATGTACAATATTTGGTAGTGCACATTGTGATGAATATATACATTTAGAATATTTAAGTAGATTTTATTATATTTTACAACAAGGTCTTCGATTTTATCAAGGCGATGAAGTAAAACATATATATTAATGTTATTTTTTTTTATATAATAAATTTTTGAATTTTATCTTTTTTTTTTTTTTTTTCTAAAGCAACGTTCTTTAACAATAATTGAATCAATTTTATTAAATAGTGCTGATTTATTTCGTATTAATTTACGTGGTATTAATATTTTATTACCACTGTATTTAGATGCAATTGAATATTATCTTCAAAATGATTTTCAAACATATATTAATAATCAATCATATATGAAAAGTACAATAAATTCAACAATAATATATGATCGTTATATACGTATTCGTTCAAAATGTATTCAAATACTTATGTCAATTGTTAGTTTACCATTTCATTATGAACATCTTCAACAAATATTATTTGAAGATTATTTTGAAAAATCACATGATGTACAAACAATAGTTAAAACATTTTTTCAATATCGTGTAAAAATATTTCAATTATTATTATATGGTTTAAAATCCGAACAAGATATTATGAATGTTCAATTACTATTTGGTTAGATTATTTTTATTAAAGAAATAAATTCAAATATTGAATTATGGTTTTGTTTTTTTTTTTTTTTGTCTTTTGTATGTATAGGTACTGTTCGTTTAGCTTGTTCATTATCAGCTCATTATGAACGACAACAAGTAAAATCAGATGAAAAGGTTTATAAAGGTAACTTTAATAGAGTCTGTCAAGTTGTTCTTAAGTTTGGGATCGAGCTAATAAAGTATACTATAAAAGTAATAGGCAATTATTACTTGTATGATCATCGTTAATAACGTCTACGATATGTTTAGGATGCGTCATTAACAGAATACAAATAATCAATAAAAAAGTATTTTTGGAGTCACAATCAGATTCAGTCTGAGAACGTTTGAACTGGATAAGTTTCAGTCTAGATATGCACCAAATTTCCACTTTCGGATTTGGCCTTGAATGCAGTCGTTTCAAGAGGAAAAAAACGAAAATCGGTGTGTTCAGCTTACGTAAGTGATCCTCACCCTAAAGCCCAAATACTTCATGATACTTCCAAAGTGAGAGTACGGTGAAGTATTTTTGGGCTTCATTGTCAGATAAACTTACACAGGCTGGACTCCGGCTAATTACCCACGGAAAAATTCTTCCGAAAAAAACTGCGGTAATCTGAGGTTAACCGCGGTTTTGTTCCACATTTTGAAAAACCGCGAAAGTCAGACCTTTTATGCGGTTTTTGGAAACCGGCGAAAACCGCGGTTTGCAAATACCGCGATGAGAACCGAGAAAACCGCGGTTAGACCTGCAAAAACTCAGCTCGGACCGCAATTTTCTCGGTTCTCACCGCGGTATTTGCAAACCGCGGTTTTCGCCGGTTTCAAAAACCGCATAAAAGGTCTGACTTTCGCGGTTTATGAAACCGCAGTTTTTTCTTGAAAAATTTTTCCGCGGGTATACGGTAACACAGGTCGATAGGAGACTTGAAATAGCTAAACAGGTCTGATGCACAGTTATGACATAGTGAGAGAAACATATTTACATTAATCTACAAATCTAAATATAAAATTTTTTCTAATCTATAGAAATAACTCTTGAATATTCAAGTCATGCAGTATTATTAATTTGTGATAAAGGTACAAAAGATTCTCAATTATTTTTGGCTGCACTTGATACACTTATATCATTTGTAACTGATCCAATGTGTCAAATATGTATGTAGGAGAATATATAAAACTGATGAAAAAGTCAAATATTATTGTTGTCTTTGTTTTTTTTTGTTGTTAGCTATTGAAACATGGAAAAAAGTTCTTAAACGTCTATGTACTTTTATTGATACACAATTACATTCAAGTCCAACACATCATACACGTGAAATGCATTCAACATGTGTTGCAACATATAATACATTAGTAACATTAATTATTGAACAACCAACATTACTTGATGATTCAGAAAATTTATTTCAATTATGTCAAATTATTGAATTAGGAATATCGGGTGAAAAAGCTCAAGTATGATTAAAAACCAAAAAAGAAAAATTAGAAATGATTTAATTTAATTTTTTTTTATCGTTTATAGTCATCAGAAAAAATTGTTTATAAAAAATATAAAGAATTTCATCCAGCATCACAACGTGTTGCTGAAGCTGCTGAATATTTAATGTGTATTCTATTTGAACATAAAGTAAGATAATTTATTTATTTATTTTATTTATTAAGTATATCATAAATATCCCCGACCAATAGACTTTAAATAGATTAACAAATGTTTCACAGCGTTCTGTGACAGGAGCATGTTTACATGCTGAACTTGCTGGTGATATATTAAATGAAGAGGTTTTTAAAATTATTGCTAAATAATTTTCGACAAAAAAAAATTTTAGTTCACATATATTCACATTGATTCATTTTGATTGTGCTTTTATTCATATTGAAAATACAAAATATTAGCTGCTTTTATTTTTATTTTGCTAAATTACTTTTTTTTTAAATAGAATTTTCAATATAAAATAAGATTTATATATATATATGTATATGTATGTATTATTTTAGGCTGTATTACATTTAAAAAATGATATATGTAGAAATTGGTTAGATGAAACAACATTTACTAATTCAATGGCATCAACAAATTTTAAATATTTTGCTGTTAATGGAAATACTTTATTTGCAATTACAGAATTACCAATTAGTGTTAATAATGGTTGGTGTCTATTTTTTTTCTCGTAGAATTACATTGATAAGATAAAAAATTATGAAATGACAATAGAAATGTTAATATAGAAGAACATTTTTTTAATCTCTTGAAATGACGAAATATTAGAGAAAAAAATATATATATAATCCGTAAAATATAAAACAATTGAATTTTTGTAATTTTCGAGTTGAAACGCGAACGATTTATATAGAAAACAATGAACAAATCAATGATTTTTTTTGAGTGATACAATAAGAATTCAAGTTTTGATCGGACAGAATAAAATTCCAATTATACTCTATTTTGTGAAACACGATCTAAAAGGAGTGTTGAAGTCAGAGATGTCCATCGCGGCGCGACCGCTGCCGCTGTGGCGGTGGCGGTAGGTTTTTTTGGAGAACAATGCAAAAATGCATGAATTCGAACAGAATTTCAATGTTTGCAAGTGCAAAACTATGAGATTCAACGAATCTTATCGATTGGTAACAACAGCTCTAGTCCTGAACAGTCACAGATCGTAAAATTCACAACATTATTCTAACAATCATCGCGGCAGCGGCGCGGTCGCGGCATGGTTATTTTTGGTGGCGTCGCGGCAGCGGTCAGTTTTCAACCGCGATGGACATCTCTGGTTGAAGTGTATAGGGGCAGAAATTTGCACCCACCACCTCCCCCCTCCACAGGCGTGGCAAACAGTCTTAGCAACGAGACGCGACAGACACGTTAAAAACGGCTTGTCACAGACGTGACAGACAGTCTTATACAAGCCACAGACTGTCATAGAAGACTTTAAGCAACTATCAGATAATGTATAACTAACATATGATTAGAACATCTATGGAATATTATCCTGTTTGAACAATATAATGTAAAGTAATCCATGGTGAAGAAATATACCCCAACATATATTGAAAAGAACAATTTTTAAAAGATTTAAAACAGCAGTTACATCGTGTTTCACATTTTTAATCCCGCAAGGGATTGCGCTAACAGCTTTTTTTTAATATTCGTAAATACTTTACAAGTGAAAGTACATACACAACCGATTCAGATATTTTTTTTTTGTTAAATTCGATTGTAACGTATACATTATATATTTAAAAATAGTCTGTTACATGCAACCGGTCGAAGTTTTTGAAGTGAATTTACCCGGTTGATCTGACCTGTTACTTTTTAATCATATTTTATATCACGAAAAATATCGAATATTAACATATTATACTTTGAAGAAATGTTTGCCTTAAAAAAAACAAAAATTCTCTTTTCTTTGAATAGATATGCCAGCAATAATTCTTCTTTGTCGTGGATTATTCGGTAAAAATATTTGGACATTAAATTTTCGTTATAATCCTCAATCAAATTTATCAATACATCGAAATAAAGTAACTAATTAATTTATTAATTATAATTCAAAATAAAAAAAAAACAAAAAAAACAAAATTTTTTTAGTCTAATGAACGAATATTAAATGAAAATGACAAAACAATTTCATCATCAACTATTAGTTCATTAAATAATGATCATAAAGAAAAACTTATTCTACCACATAGTACACGAAATGAACGAGCAAAAAGGTAAATATATTAGAGAAAATTTTTTTTGTTTTCTTATGAGAAAGTTAATTAAAATAAAAACAAAAAAAAAGTAATTCTAGCGATTCATCTCGTCATAACAGGTTGGTAGTGTAATATCATACTAATCTAACTAAACTTCTCTATCTATTATATCGTAAAACATATTTTATATAATTCCTTTCAGTTTTTATCATCCACCGTAAGTAAATTTTTATAAAAAACAAATAAAACATTAACTATTTTATTCTGCTTTATATGTTGTATAATATGGGTCTCTTTATTGATATTGAAAAAGAAATAACTAATCTAACCAAACGTTTTTTTTTATGCTTCACTCTGTTCTTTTTTTATTTTATTTATTATTCTACTATGAATTTAAAACATAAAGTTTTAAACAATGAGGAAAAAAAACATAAATCATGTTTTCTTTTTTTTTTTTTTTTTTTGTATTAGTGAATTAAGTATACCAACATTAAATTCTGTTGTTAAACGTGATGAAGAAAAATTAAATTTATTTCGAACATTAAAAACTAAACAAATGAAAATTGAAGAATATGCTCTACAACGTACTACATATTTAACTAATGAAAAACCAATACCAGAATGCAAACCACAGGAGTATGAGAGATTTTTGTTTTTTTTTTTTGAAATGAAAATTTTTTTTTTAGACGTCAAACACATTTTGAAAGTATTCGTTTATTTTTATCACATTATGGATTTTGTTCATTAGATTCAATGCATCATATTATTAATGGAAAAGAATGGGTAAAACAAATATAATTAATTTTAAATATTTTATTAAAAATATTAATAGAATGAATCAAGAATAATTGATCATCATCTACAACCAAGTATTCAATTACTTGATTCAAATATATCAACATTTATGGATGATATTAAAAAACTTGATAAAATTTCACCAACACTTTATTGTACAGGACAAATATTTTATTTAAAACGAAATCAATATACAATTAATGAATCATTTTTAAATATGGTAAAGATAGAAATATATATATATACAGATGTCCGTTTGATTTAGAGTTTTTTTTAGTAAACTCTATGTACTAGATAATAAATTATGTTTCTTGTCAAAAGTGAACGGATACATCTGAGAATATTTTCTTTTTTTTTGTTAGATTTTTATTAGAATTTATTTATAGAAAACACCTGAACAATTAAATCCATCTTTTTTAACAATGGTTTCACAATTTGGTACAGTTGTTGAAGTCAAACGTCATTGTGGTTGGACAGGAGATATTGAAACAAGTTGGAAAACAGTTTCAGTTACTCAATTAAATAAATGTTCAACATCAAAAACATTGATTGATATTGATGGTGATGATAGTATTTTATATTGGGTTGATTTAACAACTGAAATGGCTTTTTATTTACCTCATCATTTTTCTAGTTTGAATCTTCTTTTTTTTTATTTTAATTAGTTTTTTTTTTCTGTATGAATTTATAGTTGTTGATAATCAAAGTTCAGAAATGCGAATATTAATTGTTTGGCTTGAAGAATTTCCTGATGATCTTGATTCAATTCTACCTAGTTCGTATATATTTTTTTTTTCATATTTTCAATTTCTATAAATAAAACATACTTAGATTTAATATAGATGTGTCTTCAATTATGTAAAATTTTAATATGAAATAATAATTTTTAAATCGAATCTTATTACTATTTATTTTAGTAATTGATTTTTTTATTATTATTGCTAGTTGATATATAATATACACTGTTATACCTTTTCATTGCAACTTTTGTAATTGAATATTCAATAGATGACTTATGATTAATCTTAACTAACTTTATGCTCTTTCGAAAATAAAGATAATATATCTATTGAGTAAATCTCATTATGTAAGAAGTTAAAATAATATTTTCAAGTGAATAAAATTATCATATAAACAATGTATCGAAGAAGAATAGAAGCTAATACTCTATACATAAAACTCTTTAGTTAGTGATTCTTCTTGAATCAATGTGAAAAAGCAAAGATTTTTCATTATTATTATTATTATAGTTCAAGAACAACAATCAAAAACTCGAGATATTTCAATAATTGGTATTCATCCATTAAAAAATCATTTATTTCGTATATTACTTAATTCTAATGCTCAACGGTAAGTATAAAACTTATTTATTTTTTTTACATAAACTATATCTTTCTTTTCCATTTCTTATTATTTAGAATACAATCAGCCTGTGCAAGTATTCCATTAATTGATGGTATGGTTCTACCATTACATATATTACCATTATTTCTTCGACAAGCTGTAAATAATTTAAGTCGTCGAAAACGATTAGAAGATAGTCAAAAGTTTGTTTTAAGTTTATTAAGAAAGTAAATGATTGATTTCTTCTTTTGTTTTTATCGTCTTTAAGTTCACAAACTGCTTATTCAATTCGAAAAAAACGTATAACAAAAATTATTGATAAATATCAAAATCGAACAAATCATAATCTTGACGAATTTTTTCAAAATATATTTTTTTCATCAACAACATTTAAATCACAACCAATTATTAATCAATCAAAATCACGTTCAAATTCCATGATAGTTGTGCAATCGTAGAATGTCAGATGCTTATTTATGCATAAGCTCGGTGTGCACATGTATTTTATTCTAATTTTTTTTTTGTTTTGTGTTTTTCGTTGGGGAAGCATAAATAACAGTGATTTGTGTGAATGCTTTATAGTTTGTTGTTTTTTTTTGACGTAATTTAGAAATTTTTTTTTTTCGAATGATTCTGTAATTAATATTGTTTTTCTTTTTTTCAATAAATACCTTAATAATTATACGAATGTTGCAAACACAAATGATTTTAGTTTACAAAAACTGTTTCATACGAAATGCAAGGATAATATTACCATACGATTTCAATTAGATTTCTTTTTTTTAAATTCCACATATTATTGTAATCTATCTCATATATATAAAGTTCAAACGGCATCAAATTGAAAATGGCATCATCCATGAAAAGCTTCTCCTTTTCTTTTATTTGCCATCAATAGATTTGATAAATCAATAATAACATAGTATAGTTTGTTATTGTTGGGTTAGTTTTGAAAATGTCAGTATGTGCTTGTGCGGAGGAGTAAATCAAAAAGAATACAAAAGATTCTTTTCGTAAAAGAAAAAAACGAATCTATTCTTCATCTATTTTTATATTCGTTGATCCTTCTATTGTATTATTTCATTTGCCAATCAACTATTATCCGTTCCGCAATTGAACGCAAGTTCATCAAATGATAACATGTAATAGATATATCTTACACGAGTGAGATACCAATAGACGATGCTCGGTTAACTTTATTTCTCATTATCTTCGTGTGCATCGATATATATATATATATACTCAACACCACCTATATGTTAGTTGCATAGACATTGTGTTCAAATTATAGAAAAAATGGTATGTATAGAAATACGGAAAGGTTTTCAAGTAGAGGAGAGAGCTCTTCTTGATAATTAGACAATATATTAAAGATAAATTGTCATGGGGATTGCTCTCTTCTTTCTTCCTTTCATATCATCGATAATTTAAAGATATTTACATCTGATTGTATGGGGTTTTTTTTTTTATTGTATTAGCTGTATAATAAAGGAAGAACGATTCAATGATCAGCCGATAATATTGAAAACGCTGTCATGGAATTGCTCTCCTCTTTTGACAGTGTATTCATTTTATAAGAAAAATTTTTATTCAAACTGTCAGTTATTTTCAATCATTTTGATTATGATAAATTGTATCTTTTATTGTAGACGAAAAATATTTTAATGCTAACACATACATTATAATCGTTAGATAAATGAAAATTTTAAATGATGATCTTAATGTTATCATAAATGCATGAATTGATTTTTTTAGTTATTCTTGATAAACATGATTATCATTCATATGTGATTGTAGACCACACAAAAAAAACCACCGGTAGGTTGTTCGATCTAATGTGTACTATAATGGTAGTAGTACGAACAAAGTATTCTCTTATAAATATGATTTGAAGTACTAAATTTAAAAAGTAATGGATATTTATATATTTTTTTTTTTTTTTGATATATAAAATAATATTCTAAAATATTTCTCTATATAGTGTTTTTATTAAATATTTACAAATTTTTCGTTCTCAAAATAATTATTAAATACAATAGAAAACTTATTAATATATACTATCATTGATTTAAAATCAAGAGTGAAAATGAATGTTTACAAAAATCGATGTCTTATTAATAACAATTCGAATTATAATAATGTAAAAAACAAAAATCATAAAGCTTTCAGCAATATTTTCATTTTGGAAATAAATAAAATACTAAGAAGTTTATAAATTAAAATAAACAATGTCAATTTTGTTAATGATAGAAAATGAATGTGAATATGATAATAAAAAGTAAATAGATCGATGATGATAATTGATTTCGTGTTGATAAATTGCAATAATTCGTATTACAACAATCAACAAATGCACCTTGACCAAAAAAATTCGATGAACTTGGAGTACAAGATGAAACACATCCTTTAGATATTTGTGGTGCTCGATTAAGAATTCGAACAGTATTTTTCTTACAAAAACAAAAAAAAAAAACGAATTAAATTTTTTTTTATTAATTTTCTTACTACACAAATAGTTTGAGATGATGTACAAGTAACAGCTGAAACCAATGATGATGTATTACTATGTGGTTCGGGACATGGATCACATCGCCAACAAATTAATTGACCAGAACCTATATTTAATTAAGCTGTTTAGTTTTTTTTTAATGTATATTAGTCATATTAAATTTCATACCATAATTAAAATAAACGATAGACAAAAGTAGACATAATATTAAAAATTGTGAAAACATTTCAGTCATTTATGATTGTACTCAGCAAAAAACGATTGCAAACGTTTGTGTGCATGTGTTTTAATAAGACAATGAGAGTATGTCGGAAAAGAAGAGAAAGAAAAAAAAACAGTACTAGTTATGTTAATGGAAGAGTCAACAAATAGATTTTAGTTGCTTAGTTTTTACACCTTTATCAAACGAACAAAAAAAAAATAATTTCAATGAAATATATTTATTGATTGAATGTCATTCTTCAATTGTTATTGTTTGTTTTAAACAAAAACAAGATTTTACTATCAATTAAACTGTTGAATAGAAAAAAAAATGCCAATGTAATAAAAGAGAAAGCTTTAGTTTGGATTAAACTTGACAAAATATTTCGAAAACTTAATTTAAATGATTTATTCGTTAGATTAAATTGAAACTAGAATCTAGCGCTTTCAAAAAAAAAAAAAATTTGGAACAGGAAATCATTTTTTTTTTGCTTGTTTAGAAAATGATTGCACCGTTGGTTTAAAAAAAAATATGAATTTTTAGAGAAACATTTTTATCTTTTTATTTGAATAGTGACAGGTTACAAAAGTAGACACCTTCAACAGTGTCTAGTATCTTCTAACTCTATTGGAACAATGTATGTTCAAAGAGATTCTATTACAGTACTAGATAAAACTAAATATTGTTGTTGGCTTGAAAGTTCATATTTAGGGTTAACCATTCTTATAATCAAAAATATATATTCGTTTTATCAAAACTTAGGTATTAAAGAAAGAAGAAAATCAAAAAGAAAAAGATCTTTTCAATCCAGGTAATCAGATATCGTTGATAAATGGAAGAAACTCTAAAACTAATAAACGACATACACAATCTGTGCACAACGTTTTAGTTTAAACATCATGCCATAGATTGAAGGTCTTATTTTCAAGGGAAGAAGCTTAAGTAGTATCTGATTAGATCCTAGATTCATTTATTTTGTGCCATTCTTGTATGACTTCGTTACTAAAACTATAATCAAATAGTTTTCTTGAATAAATCGAAATTATTTCTTTGTAAACTATTATGTTCACAATGATAAATAATTTTTAATAAATATGTGCTACTGTCAAAATAAGAATTCTAGTTTCGTCCAATATACTCAATCTTTTTATGGGCCTATTTGGAATAATCGTTAAGGTTACATCAGTCAAATTATATAAAAAATGAATGAAAGTAATCGTTTTTCACTTTCAAAGTACCTACCCTTTAGGTATCGAGTATAATATACCTACTAGTTCATCTATGACTCACACCGACACGGAATATTTCTTGTACGAATGCTTTATGTACAAATCCATAAACGAATGAATTTTTCCTATATTGATTTAATATATTATCATATGTAGAAATCTTATCAGAGTCATTGATTTGAGTGAATTGAGCTTGATCATTTTGATATTATAATTGGTTCAAAACAAAAATAAATGTTTTCTTATCTAAACTCGTGAAGAATCGTTCAATAGTTATTCAATGTCAACAATAAGTATTTATTGATAAATTATTTCTATCTATTAATAAAGTATTCTTGTCGTAATCGTTCAATTAATGTAGGTTCATTCGCAAAAGAATTAATCAATTTTAAAAAATTTTTGGTTTTCGTACATCACATTTGAAGAAGAATATCTTGCCAAAATATAACTTCAATGAGTTTCAGATAATTCATTAAAGTATGATGATAAATACTCAAGAAAACTATTAAAATAGAAACGATTTTATATTCACTTTCAATTTTATTGATATAATTATCCGATATTTCGAATGAATTAAGTAAATAAAATTCCATCAGCATGGTTAGAAGAAGCAAAACACATTGTACCACCAATATGCAAAATCGGATGTGAAATAGCTTCCTATAAAGCATTATCGTAACACTGCTTACACTATACATTAACTAATGCTATTAGTTAATGTATAGTACTGATCGTGTTACGAGGATGTGGGTGTTTGGGAGAAAGGACTATCCACATCCACATCCACATCCACACCCACACCCCGAATAGACAACGGAAGCATGAATAAAATGACGAAAGAATACCAAGAAATGCACTTGTAATCCTCATTTTCATTTTTGACAGGCGTCCTAGATCGTTCTAAAGGTAAAAAAGTTATTCTTGTTCGACCTGCATACAGATTGTTTTTCAAAAAAATATTTCGTTTGTACAGATGACGCTATTCATCGGTATCTCTAGCTTCTTACAGCGGAGAAAAATACGAAAAAATTGGTGAAAGACTTCTATTGCTTCAAATCAGCCATTGTTGCATTCTTGTAGTCACCCAACACTGATCACCTCTGAATCAGAGATGCGGCTGAAACTTTAAAACTAAATTACACTAAAATATCAGTCTTTATTATTTCAAAGAATAACAATCGAAATTTTCAAAAACGTATTCTCACGCCTGCTATTCGTCACATGCATTTACTGCTACGCATTAGACTGACCGTGTAATAAATATATGTGTCATACAATATTTATTACAGTATTTTGTAGAACATAGAATATGAAGTGGGCGTGTATACAAAAAAAAAACAAATTTGTGATTTTTTAGTTTTGGTTTTTTCTACGATAAAAACGCGTTAAGCTTCTTGCGTTTTTTAAAAACTTCTCAATTTTTTGATTGCTTCTTTTTCGAAGTGTCTCTGTAAGCGAACGATTTTGTTTTACTATTTTAGAAAAATCGTGTTTCATAAACAGTCGTAAGCTGTAAAAATTCTCAGAACAACATTTAATAGCAAGTATTCGTTTCTTAATTCAATAGTTGTACTTCACTGAGAATGCAAAGGTTGTTTACATGAATTGAAATAAAAACAATGACCGATATCGAAACAAGTTTTACTGGTTCATTTTTGATTACTGTTCAGCATAAAATTTTCTTGTTAAAATTAAATTATCATCCATTTCAAGTTAAAATTTTCGTTTATTTTTTTTTTTAGAATTTGTTTCTGATATCAAAGAACTTTTGTAAACTTGAATTTATCTATCCAATTATTAGAATATATGATTTAAAAGGAAAATTAAACTGAAAATAAGGAGAAAAACTGGTATTAGCTGTTTAACTTGAATCAAAAAAACTTGAAACATATCTAGATAAAATTGAAATGAATTTAAACTAAACTTAAATTTTAAAGTGAAATAAAATTTCATTTCTATTAAATGTAAATCG
Organism: Rotaria sp. Silwood1; assembly: GCA_905250075.1. Lineage (NCBI taxonomy): Eukaryota > Metazoa > Rotifera > Eurotatoria > Philodinida > Philodinidae > Rotaria > Rotaria sp. Silwood1. The sequence goes on from CAJNOP010001022.1 coordinate 32,109, forward strand.
CGCAGAATTCCTGCATTTAATAATCTATCAGACACTGTTTGATAGTCTTCCACACCATCATAATGTCACAAACAATAATAGAATGATCAGGGTATGGGTGTGAGTGATAAGAAGATCGACACTCATACACTTTTGAGGTTTTTCATACCTCACTGGTGTCTATCTTATACACAGAGTCCGAACTCAAAAGCGATTTGACAGTTGAAAATGTTTCCTCGTCAGTTCAATTGATAAAATTGTTTATTCGTAGATGACAACTTCATTCAATAAATTAACGTTGGAAACTCTTCCAGATGAAATTCTATTACAAATCTGTAAATATTTATCATGTGCAGATATTCTTGTGTCTTTGACTGGACTTAGTTATCGAATAACACAAATGATTACTCAATATCGACATCATATTTCATTACATAAAACATCTCTTTCCCAAAGCGATTATTTATGTGGCAATATATTTCCTCAAATAGGTTCTCAAATTCGTTCATTACTCATTGATTGTTGTTATTCAGTATTACAAGATGATTTATTCATCAAATATTTTGCTAACAAAATCTCAATAACGTTTCCTCAATTGGAAAGAATCAGTCTTGTTGCATATGAAGACAATCAGTTAATTGCTCTTCTTGATAGTTTACATGATTTAAATCATTTTGTTGAGATTCGTTTATATTCTCTCTATTGGATATCTCAGGCCAAACAATCAACAGTCGTTCGATCATTGTTTCAAGCAAACAATCATCGACTCACAACAATACTAATGGATGATGACTCAACTTATTTACACTTTCAACAAAATGATTCTTACTTGAATATTATTCGATTACGCATCAATTTACGAACAAGGACAGATTTATCATCTCTCTTTCATGCCGTTCCAAATGTTCAATATCTAGATGTAATAATTCATGACAACTATGATTCATCGAAAGATACGTTTGGCCAGAACTTACCATCTCTCCTTCATCTTACAAATTTCGAACTGAAATCCATTATGAAACCATGGACACTCGAAGAATTGCTTCTTCTGTTCGCTCAGTTACCAATAGTAAAACATCTATCACTTTGTCTTTTAACACATGATAGACGTCTTGTCGACGGTAACACAATTCTTCCTTCACTGCCTTCTACTGTTCAACTTTTTCACTACGCTACTTACTTCATTCATAATATGGATGTTGATTCGACTGATGATATTCTTGTCTCTTGGTCATCATCTCATCCGGTTGTGTGTTTTCAAGAAGAAACATTATTATTTCTTCATACTTTACCATGGTATTTTGCTGATTTTGATTTTCCGGATTTAATAAATAAGAAGATATCATGTGGAACGAATTATTTAAATGGCTATTATAGTAGTGTTCAAAGACTAATGCTTCAGATCGATAGAAACTTTACTTTCACCAAGGCCTTAGAAATAATATCACAATGCCATCAAGTGAAAAAAGTTATCATTACGATTACAGATATTGGCGAAGTGTCGAAAGGTATGTATATTCGACAAAGGATTGGAGACTGTGTGAAACTAACTTATCAAAATTATACAGATCATATAAAACTAATAGAATGCGAGATTGTCATTTGATTTAGGAACTTTCTATTCCGAGAAATCTATAATGTTCGATTCAAGAGTATATTCCTTCTTTTTGATCAAAAAATTGATTTTGAACTGGACACAATGTATTTTTGCAAACTTTAGGAAGTCTACACACTGGTTTTCACTTTCATAAAAAAAAACTACTCAGTTGAATTGGCTACACAGTTTGATGAAGGTTGTAATTTATAGTGATACAGTTCGATAGAAAATCAGAATTACCCAGAAATTGATAGTAACACGAATGCAAATTTATGCACAAATATTTCAATTTCTAAAAACTAATATCTCGTCTTAAAAATAAAAGGAGCAGACTAAAATTTAACTATGGTTTCTTTTTAACGATATATTGTTATTTTTAGAAGAACAACGTCCACTTCCACATATTCCTAAATTATCTCGACTTCATACAGTGTCCATTCATGGACCAATACCTTCTGATTTGAGCAATTTTTTATTTCTTTTTAACGTTGCACCGAATCTCGTACGCTTGGATTTACCGTTTGAGTTCTTATGGCAGTTAATCGAAAATCAACAAATCCGTCATATTCTTGGACAACATATTACTTCACTTTTTATTCATCAAAATGCAACAAGTCAATCATCAATAATATTCAATGAAAAACATGTACCTATTATTGCTTCTACATTCTTTCGAGTTGATGTTTTATCTATCAATTTAACACACTTACCAAATAGCTCAATAGCAATTTCCAATGATAATATCATGGAAGATTCTACAGAACCAAACGAACGCATCGATGAATGTCAACAAACGAATGAAGTCGTATCGCCAGATTCAATTGAATCGATGATCATATGTTTGCTGCGAGAATTCAAAGAACATAAATTGATTGGTTTAGGTATCAGTGGCAATTTCTGTGAAAAATTAAAAACGGATGCAAAACAATGGTTACAACAGAATACCATTCTTTCTGATCAACGATTTGAAGCTGTTTTTAATAAGCAGCTCCATCAATTACTCATTTGGATTTGATAATACTTGTGCTGCATCTTGTTTTAAATAAAGGTTTCTAAATACGTAGTTTTTGCTAATAACTATCTATTCATGATTGACAAATATTGATATCTGAAAGCCTACATTTATCAATATCGATGTAGATGAGTTGTAGGATCCGTGGAGCCCATATTCAGGTCTAAAACTCTTTACTGATTTAATGAAAATTGTTAGAAAATACAATTTATTCATATGATTAAGCGAAAAATAAAGCAAGTATTATTAATAACATTATAGTTATTTAACGTAAGAATACATCATAAACACTTCAATGTATACATTCCTTATTCCATCCGAAGTTACTCGCTAATAATAAAATAAAATTATAACTTCATTGTTATCTACGATGTATAGGTATAAGTGACGATTGCATAATACACAGTCAAACACACGTACACTCGAATGAAATAATTTAACGTTATAAAAATTCATATGAAGATCACAAAACTTTTAATACAGTCTTTTGTCAACAGATTATTCATAAGATCTTTTTTTATTTTGTGCATTGATGAAATTTCGTATAATTTCGAGTATCATCAAATTAAAACTCTTTTGCAAGTCTATCAAAGGCAAATGATATCAAGCAAAGAATTAAATACTATGAAATAATCATACGATCATCTTGTTCCAGTAACTTGATCTGTCTCGACTAATATTAATAAAAACTAACTTCTTTCATTCATACCGGCTAGTGCTGCAAAAGAGAATTTAGAACGAATATTATTTAAGATCGAACTTGATCCTAAGATAATGCCCACAAAACCATTGACTGATATCAGTGCACAGAGTGAATTTCCTGGTGAATGCTAAATACTCTGTATGATTGCTTCAATCAATTTCAACAATGATGTTCGATACTGAACCGTTGGAATGATTCGTTTATCAGAAAACTTCCACTGAATGATCATTTACATCATGATTCGTACAAAGACTTCGAAGATCTAGCAACAAAAGTACGTGAATATGACAATTACATTAAATTGGTTAACTCGAAAATATATTGATTAAATCAAGTGAAACAATCAATAATTTATACAAGAGTTCTCTTCCGGTTTATTTTATGAAATATAATTTATTTCTTGACATTTCGGTCAACGAAATTGAGGGTGCGGGTGTAGGCTCGATTGCATGAGTGTAGATGATTGTAGCTCGATTTCCTTTAAACTCACACCATCATTCACATGCATATTCTACTCCTACACTCACACCACACCTCCTCGCACACCCATCCTGTCAATACATGTGTTTTTTCTATAAATTATTCACAGAAGTGTCGTTTATCGAGAAATTGATGCCATAGATACATATCTAGTAACTCATTTTAGCCTGAAATTTTCAACCATAATCACCAAGAATTCATTACGAAAACTGCAGTGTAATTTTTGGATGACTGGTGAATGATTACAGTGCTTTATTGACGTCAACGATAATACTTCAAAGAAGTGTTTCTCAATGTTTTTCTTATCAATATGATATATCAACACTATTATTAGTAGTAAAAAATTAGCTCATTAGATGCAAATATAGCAGAGATATTCAAAGTTTTTTCTTTCAGAATAAGATTTGTGGACGATCCGTGATATCTCATCAGTTACTTCTGTTATGTCTTATATAAATTCATCATTGGCTGTTGATTTTCTTTTCTTTTCTTAACTTCAGCTGCATATGAGAAAAGATACAAATTTTTCTGTGCAATGTTTTCTTTTCAAAGCGATGATTACGGATTAGTTCTCTTCTTGCGCTTTTTTCTTCTCCCTCGAACACATATACTTATCTACTTTTTATTTTATCATGTTGAATTAGTCTTTATTCCGATATTTCACTTGTTACTCGCTCGTTTTCATATTTGGCACTGAGAATTGTTCATTTATCGATCGATTTAACTCAATATACAAAATATTCTACCATCGAAAGTGGTGTTTGATTATTTTTTAACTAATATCATCCCGGCAAAATTTCGATAAGAGCTGTTGATTATGATATGTGACGATAAAATTAGATTATATTGTCTTCGATGTACATTGTCCTTTTTCTCTTTTCTTTTTGGATATTGATACTCTCTTCTCTTACATCTATTTCCTATATACTGCAATAATGCATAACTATGCACAGAATAGAACAAAGTTTTATTATCATTAACTCCATTGCAATAGATAAGAACACACTCCAATACGATAAAAATATTTACATCTTTCCTTACAAAATAATTGTATATATATACGTGGCTATCTGTCTCATGAGACGAATAGGATGAGACAGAAATTGCGAAAAATTATCGTCTCACATGCGATAATTAACAAAATATTTGCGTTTTTTATTCTTCCATTCTATGCGAAGCTCTAACATATATAAATATCACTTGCACTTCATAGACATTGATCTACACAGTCGCACATATTTATATCGAAACTGTTGTAACACTATTAACAGAGGTAAGTTTGAGTAGTATTTCCTCCTTGTATCCGTTATAGTCGATATTCATCCTATTAGAATAAATGCAAAAGAAAACGATAAAGAACATGAGAAAACTCCGGTACTTCAATACCAATATCAATCTGCTTCGTCAATACTAGCTAGAAAATCACCAAATCGAAACCATTTGAGTTTGGATATAACTGTGTCTGTCTCATGTCACTTCTATATATTCAAAACATTGTTTTTATGTCAATAGAAGCAAAATATATTTCTACATTTTACATTATCAAATACGAAAGTCAAATTCGACCAACATCACATCTTCTCATATTCACTTTTTCGACATGCTTTCTTAAAGAAAACATGTATAGACACAAGGTAGTTTTCTGATTTCAATTATGATTCAAAAACATTATTTCAATGAGAGTCAGAAGTTTTTTTTTCTAAACAGAGTAAATGATATAAAGCCTATGAAAAATTAAAAGTCTTTCCTATAATCGGAGACTATTTTTCCGTCAATAATCAAACAATTTCTCTGGGATAAATGAAGAAAAATACAGACTAAAAGATTCACTCTCATAATTGATTTTCTTACATAATTTTCGCAGTTTATTTTTGTTTTCTTTGGCACTTTCGTGCCTGTTGATAACTGAAATCGACCCGGACAATATTTTGCGATCATCATATTATCGTTGTATAAGTTCTGATTAAAAAACTCGTTGAGAAAGCATTTTTTTAATCACGAACGTTCTCTGGATGTACCAAAGTAAATTTGTCTTGAGCTTGATTTGATGTCATCATCGATATTCTCTAACGATGTTGTTTACCTCACCAAAGGCGATCAGAATGTTCGACTGATAATGTATCAAGAATAATTGGAGTTTGATTAGAACAACTGCACTAGCAAAAACGGAAATATTAGAAAAATTTATTCAATTCTTTCGACCCAATTATCTGACAAGAATGACATTTGAAACAATTGGAATTAGAAGTTATTGAAAAATAGAGAGTCAACTTTATCGACAAGTTGTTATCTTCATTGGTATTATTAGTATTTTTGACCTCACGAAGTACGAATATAACTAGTGTAGAAAAGAATATCTGTCATGCTTTAACCTGGACTTCAATTGTTGAATATGTTACGCCTGAAATTCAGATACTCGACTATTCAACTATCAGCAGAAGCACACACACGGTATTTCTCTCGGAAATTGGACACAGCTCAGCTGAATAATTGAATTCAGCGTTCAGGTTTGACACTGTTTTGCCTAAAAATGATATTCTGTTTGATCTATAATTGATAGATAGTGAAAAGATATTGCCTTATTTCTAGAGTCAGTATACATAATAAACTAAAATAAATTTCTTATGAGACTGCATGCTGTTAGAATAGGATAAAAGTTTTCGCTTCTCAAATCCTATTTATATCATGAAACTATATTATAGACGTTTTAGAATATTTACTTGTCCTTGCATTCATACGTGGTTTAAACAAGAAATACGCTGCAGCATGTTTAAATAATTTTATCAGTCAGATGCTAATGCGTTCGATACTTATATAAGAAAAAAAGGCGTTCTTACATTCATTAAACATGAGTAGCAGGGGACATGTTATTTTAACGAATGATTTTCTCACGTAGAAACACATTCACTAAAAACATGTTTCATATCATTAAAATGCGTGCTTCATTTATCTATTCCTTGTCTGAACTCGACTGCATACCTGGTTCAGAAGAAAAAGTTTGTATCTGATAGAAACATATCCTATGATGTGTGCATTCTACGACCAAGAATCTATTTTCTTTTGCATAAAAATACAAAGATAGTTTTTGAAGTAAGTCTAAGGATAGGCTAAAGATAATAGAAGTTAATTCAGTCACCCTCTTATTCTGTAAACTGTTTCTTCACGAATTATCATAGTCATTAAAGTAAACGATAAATTATTAACTAAATCTGTAGTAAACTTCACTTTGAACAGAATCCATTTACTGTAATCGCACCTAAAAGTAGTAGCTAATTGAAATAATATTGATTTAAAACTTTCTTTTATTTAACTATTAGAACGATCAATATATCGAATGATTCGTCTTACTGTTTAGTAATACCACTATTATTATATATGGCACCAAATTTTTAGCATCTGACTGAGTACTTGTACTTATATAAAATAATAGATTTTGAATAAATCGAAGACATATGAGAGAAACAGAGTTCCATTCCGATTCAAATGGTTTGGTGAGTTCCGGTACCAGATCCAAACCCAAACTGTTTGGGTTTAGTGCATGTCTAATTCTAACACCTAGTGGTATTGATATTGGTTCATGTTATAAGCATATGGATCACAGTGTTCAAGGCAGTTTATTTATTCGCGTATGTTGTCGGTCAGTCAGTTGAAAAATGTCTTTTACAGAAAGTGGTTTTTGAAGTGAATTCTTGATAAGTTTTACAGTTCCTGTCATCTTTAGACAGTATTTACAAAATATGAAAGTTTCAAATATGAAATACATAACATCAATTCTGTTGTTGCACATCAATCGACAAATGATCAACATAGATGTGTCCATCAGTTTATATTACAATATAGCTGTATTACTCTTATTTTTCATTTTATTACTGATTTACTATTTATCCTTTCTATATATAATAACGATTTTTATGTTCAAATCAATGTCTGGGTAATACTTTATTATAAACTTTAAACGCATCCATGTTGATCATTTGTCAACTGATGTGCAACAGAATTGATGTAATGCATCTTACTAACATTGTCTGATTATGACGGGTATAATAAAATCCATAAAAAAATCCATTGAAATGAAACTATTTTCAGCAAAAAGTCCTTTTAATTTGTTGTCATTATATTATTTACTCATTGCATAAGTTATGTGGATGTATACTTTGTTTTACAATAAATATTTGTTGTTTAATATATTTGACTGTCTCCTAACTCTTGTTCCTTTTTTTTGATCATGCTCGAAAAATCAACAAGTAGAGAAACACATCTTAACGAACAAAACAAGTCGCAACAATCGATAGTTCATTCGCTTACGAGGTAACATTCCCTAATGATCTGCTCTGTTGGTTTTCATATTTTTTCCATATGTTGAAGATCATTAGAGTAACGTAATCTTCAAAGGATTCCATCTCATATTTGTATTCGATCAAAATAGTGATATTTCAGTAGATTCCTCCTGATGAAATCCATATTTTGAAGACTCGATTGCAAGAGAAATCTATTGAAGTATCGCTATATTTCGGTCAAATCTTAGAAGTTACACTACGCTAATATGGTCTCCTGCATATAGACAAAATATGGTGGTACACAGCGTGGATCGTCTTAGAGTATTTTCTTTTTAATGTCAAGTCAGAAAATGATAGATTGATACTCTAGAACGAATGTTTATCATTTGCCCCAAATTGGTTACCACAATCAATCCCCAAATCAAAATCCCCAAATGGGGATTTTGATTTGGGGATTTTTTAATTTAGGGATTTTTTTTTAACATGAATATATCATACATTCTGTAGTTCCATACCATTCTTTTTCTCTTCCAAGACCGTATTACCAAAACTAAAACTTTTGAAGTCATATGTGTTGGAGATGTTTAGTTTGGATTAGCTAAACAAAATAAAAATAGTTTTCCCATGAATCTGGTGACCAGAATGTATTTTGGGGTACTACAACGAGCAATTTTGAGGTGAATCTGGTGACCAGAATGTATCTTGGTTTACTACAAAGTTCTCTTTTTGGCAACCCAAAATATTTTCTGATCACCAGATTCACCTCAAAATTGTTCGTTGTAGTACCCCAAAATACATTCTGGTCACCAGATTCATGGAAAAACTATTTTTATTATGTTTAGCTAATCCAAACTAAACATCTCCAACACATATGACTTCAAAAGTTTTAGTTTTGGTAATACGGTCTTGGAAGAGAAAAAGAATGGTATGGAACTACAGAATGTATGATATATTCATGTTAAAAAAAATCCCTAATTTAAAAAATCCCCAAATCAAAATCCCCATTTGGGGATTTTGATTTGGGGATTGATTGTGGTAACCAATTTGGGGCAAATGATAACCTACCTCTAGAACACAAGAATTTTCTGCACGAATATTTTTCGACAAAAAACTCTGTCAAAGAGTGACACAAATGCCAAAATTACGATGAAACCAAATTGCTTCTTTTTAATACCTCCAGTCAACACATTTGCATCAAGAAGTCTTATTGTTCTTCGAAACTCATTTAATTAGTCTGCAGTTGCGGTGAATATGCTTTTCAAAAAAAAACTGCATTAATCATTCAACTTTCAGCGTTTATTAATAAAATTCATAGGCTAAGTTTATATTTTGACTCAACAGTTTAACGCAGCAAGAAAAGAACTACTAACTTTTGTATATTCATTATGAAATAGTAATATTGGCAGAGATCAAGCGGCAAAAAGATGACAGAGACAAATGAGGATTATGACGACTGTGTGATCCGCTTGTGTCATTTTATTTAGCGAAGAAATGCACTTGCTCGCATCAACGTTGTCTACAGCTAGGTTATAAAATTCCGTTGTTGTTAATATTAATATAAATACAATACATTAACACCGAAATTGTGTCAGAAATCTTAATTATATATAGTTGCACTGAGAACAAGGTAGAAGATGTCGACTACAATTTGTTAATTGTAGTTATAAAAAGCTAGATCAACTAAGTTGAGAATCTTAAGAAGACAAATTTCAGCATAACATTCAACGGCTAACAATTAGTTCCTTTTACTTAATATAGATGCGAAGAACAACTTTAAACTTAAAATTTAAGTTCAAGAAAATATCACACCTCTACTCTTTGTTTCATAACAGCATTCATCGATTCATTTAAAAAAAAAACTTCACTCGAAAGCTTAAATATCTCTATGTTTATTGTTAGATATCTCATAATATCCGATGAGCTGGAAGTCAAGTGAAATAAAAGGGGAAACTTGCAAATCTTGTGTAGCATTCTTTTTCTCTATTGCCAAACAGACATAATTTCATTGTTTTCGTTACATAAGCATTGAATGCTTATTGTTTGTGCATCAATAACTGAAAATTTCTAAAGTGATGAAGTGTTCTTACATGATTTCTGTTTACTCTACTGTTGTGTTGTTGCGTTATACATTAAAAAGTAGGCTACTTTTGGAGAACTAACAGCATATGCATATTTTGTGCAGAATTGCTATGCACAAAAAAAACAAAACATTTCTGTTAATCTACTTTTAGAAAATGCAGTGGTTTGCTGTGTTGTTTTTAGTTGGTAAGATAGTGGTGATCATTGGCATTCCTATGCAAGAGATTTCGGAGCGCTCTATGGTCTTTCGTAATAATACACAAAGTACTAATAGCAGTATACATACAGAACCAATCAATGCATCTCATGCGGGTCGGTTTCAATATCAAGATGGTGAAGTCACTTTATTTCAAAATCAGCTGAAGCCATTCAATTTTTTCTTTACACCGTTTCCACATATCGAACCAAATTTAACTGATTGTAACTACAACGATTTAAGTGGTCGCATCGAACTCACATTGGTCGTTTCACTCTATACTACGAATTTACTGGAATCCATTCGACGTCATGTTAAAAGATATAAAACTATTTGTCATACTGAACATTGTGAAGTTTCACTTTTGTCGATACGTTCCATCCGTCTTTTTCAAAAAGGCGTTCGAACAATTGAGTCTCGACAAAAGTACTTTTTAGATAGTGAATGGTATAGTAATACACAGCTTCGACAAACGATTGAGTTTATCGTCTACACGTCTAATATGTCCTTTTGTGAAAGCTTAAAAAATTCAATCATGTCACGTTGCCGTTCATCGAATTTAGAAGTGCAGTACTCAGTAAAAGGTCAACAGACAGCAGCTCAAACTTTGGAAGTGACCACCGAACATGTAATGAAAACGTCGATGTACAATGAAATAAAGTCTCAATTTTCTTCAGATCATCAAGACATAGTCGCTTTGACTAGTGATGACTATAAAAATCTCTTGAGTGAAACTATGGACCAAGTTACAATGAATTTACGAGTTGAGGAAGGCTTTGAAAGCATACAAGATCCCGTTGGAATCGATCAAATACTTGGCCGTCAACTGCGGTATAAGCAAGTTCAACTGACAAAAGTCAATGATCAACTTTGGGAATCACTGTATTGGACGCCTGAGTTAACACGACCCGATCGATTATCGAAAGTTCTGAATCAAGTTATGAAGCAAGATACTACAGACTCGAACATATTTCACTACGATTATTCGCAGGCAGACGATGTTTTTAAACAAAATTTGAAACTTCGTGACAGACAAAAACTTGACAAATTAGAAAAACATCTGGCGGCACAATCTCAAAATACCACACGTACAATCGATGTTGATGCCTTGGTCGGAATTGAAACAGGCGGTAGTTTCTTAAGCATAGCATCTGGAAGCATGAAAGTCCATACAGATGCCGCTTTATATGTTCAGAATACGAACAGTAAAGATTCATTGAATGATAATCTAATTCACTACAAAATAGATATGAACCAATTAAACGGCACGAATAATGAGAGAAAAAAAAGTAGAGCAATAATTTTAGAGCGAAAAGATGCAGAAAGATTACTTCGGTATCTGTCGGAACACCTTGAAATCGACGGTGATATTATAAAGCCAAAATCAATAGATGTTACACTCGTCAAAGTCGACAAATTAAAATCTGGCACAAAACTGTTTTCGAATACTGTTCTAGTAAAAACCATAATGAACGTACACGTCCTACCACTTCGCTGTCCATATGAATATCATAATCGTTCGTTGGCAACTGATTGGCTCTCCGAAAGATACGATCGCTTATCGAGTGACATTGAAGTAATGCGCAATGAGCTGAATGCAACGCGCACTGAACTATATGCAATGCGCAATACACTAAATATAAGACACAAAGAACAAAACGCAACGCGCAATGAACTAAATGCAATACGCAACCAAATAAATCTACGGCACAAAGAACTCAATGCAACACGCACTGAACTAAAGACGATGAATTCGAAAATAGCACAAATGGTGAATCGATTGGTTCGAATAGAAACAGGTATTTCTTTTACTATAAAATGTTCCCTTTTCATGGGTAGTTAACACTATCTTCTCAATGCGAAAAGGTCACTTCTGTGATCCCTGTTAAATTGGCAGTAATAGCTTTAACTACCAAGATTCGTAGAAAATTACACACTAAGATACAGCCTATAACATCACAAACGAGTCATCAACAATTGCTCCTACAGAATTAAAGCAAATTCTATTATATGTCGAATTATTTCGTCTAATTACTGAGTTAGCTGAAACGCTTGTTTTATCTTCATGTTAACAGAGTGACCATTCTAGTGGAGAACCATTAGAAAAAAATCTCAATAATCACATTTAACTGTATCAAATCATTGCTAATTTTCGATTTTTATATTAATTTTCAGAAGAAAGGTGAAAATAGGGTAGCATCCCGAGGTACAATTTGTTTCTTGAAGGTGTACGATTTAGTAAAGAAGAACGAAGAGTGGTTATACGTACTTATTCTTATTCGACTGATTTCATTATTAACCTATCTCAAGATTCGAATTGAGATCGTCGTAAAAAGATATGAGTTGTTTCATATTTTCCTACATTTTTCATATATAATGCTTATCAATTTCACTCAAATGATTTCAGACGCATACCTTAGTGAATTTTACTAAACTAATGAAACGAAAGTTTTCTGTCTTATTTAACTCTTTCATAAAAAATCTGGAATTTCATTTACATTTTTATGTGTGCTTCAAAAAATGTAAAGATTGGTATTACTTTTTAATGTCTTGTTTTAATTAGAAAATAATATTCATGACATAATTCAACTCGATACAAACATAGCTTGATTCTTGTCTTTATGGTTTTAAAAATAAATTCTTCAGTATAATAGAAGCTTTTATATGTATTCTAATGAACTAGAGCATCGGAATTTTTATTTTCACAATGTAAAAATTTAGAATACTTGCAAAATATAACAACGTTTGTGTGGAGATTAAAATATTATTACTACGTTGGTATAAATTGTTATAGAAACAATACTTTTTCTAGAAGAAATCATCGTTCACATCCAATTTTACTAACTGAAAAACTCAAAGTTAATATTGAGAAGAGATTTATTTTGATGCATAGCTGACTCATGAATGTCATATCATGAAATGAAGTTCACATCACTTTTAAAATTGTTAGAATACTCTATTTTGCTTCTTGTTTATCACTATTTAGATAATACAATAATTGAAGTTTTCTGTCATCCATGTCTTTTCAGTTACAAAAATTACGTGGTTTATATTTATTTGTTTAAGAAATACAATAAACGACTGAAGAAAATCCATGAAAGACAATCAGGAGTATCCCAAAGTAGAAAAATAATGAGGAAGGAGGTCAACGATTTTTTGGATATTTTTGGAAACGTCGAACATAAAAAAAAATTTCCTCTAATTGGAGGATGAACCGTTGATCTCTCGCTCGAAACAAAAGTTGAATAATGTAAAAACTACAACAATATTTACAGATAAAAAACCAAACACTCAATAGATAAATCATAGTTTCTTTTTTCTTAATAATAAATCTGTTAGGATATATCGGTTTATTTTTAATAACGATATAGTCGCTCTACTTTCAGCGAACACGACTCGATAGATCCACACCCGGTGATATGGCCATAGCGTTTAGAGATCGTGAGTGTATGAGAACGTGTGATCAAGTGGGATTTTCCTAATTTTCATCTGCATGGGTAGCACTACTTTTACAATATGCAGCAAGAAGCTATAAATTATCTAACTCATATTTTAGGATCGCCACCTACAACAACTGCACAAGTGGTAAATACACGATCGATTGCCAGTACGTATAGTTTGCGCAAAGTTCATGAAAAATGATGATCAGTTAAAGATCCATGCAAAAAAAAATTAGTGAGAATAACATATTTTAGACTGCGAATAGTATTTTACGAATGGGTATTTCAATAGAAATAGTGAAACTCATTGATTTCGTTCAACAGAAACTAATCTACACTAATTTGACCTTAAATGGTTCTAAAAGAAAAATATTAATTTCTGACTTATCAAATCTTTCGCTGTATTTTTCTCAAAAGTAAACCCTATCGATATTTATCTTAATATATTGATTTTTGTCCACTATTGAGTTGAGACTGGGGTCTGGGCATAGATATTCTCTGATGCGGGTGTGGGTGTGGGTGTGGGTGTCAGTGCATCGGTCAAGAGACTAGGCCGGTTCACACCCACACCCTATTCATCCTATATCCTAAAAGTAGTTGAGATTAGCAACTGTTGCCATCCAGTAATACTTTAATAATTGATCGAACTTATATTTTGAAGTTTGATTTTTTTTTCAAAATACATTTTCTGTCATTAAAAACTCAAATAGAAAAAAATTCCAATTAACCGGATAACAGTATGATTTTTGATTGGACGAATAATTGATTATGTATGACATTTCACTTGAGAAAAAACTGAAGCTTTGATTGCCACCAATTGCTTTTGTCTTTACTCACCCTTAAATAGGACATTAATCATTTGTTTTTGCCTTTAAATTGTTCCATTTTAAAGTAAAATTCAGAAAATACAAAGTCTCCAGTGAATTGTACTTTTCACTTACTTATATGCTGCTTTAACAAGTCAAACTATGAACCAGAACATGCTTTTTTCCAAAATTTCTCTATTTTCTCTTATTCTTATTTCCTAAACCGTTTAGAAGTGATCGATTCTGACTTTGTATTGAAAATTAAATATAAAATGTAGCTTAATTGAGTTTAACATTAATACAAATTCTAAAAGCCTGTTCGATTCAAATAACTTGAACAAGCACCGTCTAAGGAAAATTTATCTCTCTTCTCTTCGTATTAGATATGACGTCCGTTTAATTTCGAATGAATGTTAATTAGAATGATGACTTGAGTATTTTATATCAGTACAATATATGGTGAATTGTTATTCTTTCGATACTAACTGATTATCTACTACATTCTAAATGAGTCGATGGATGTAATGCTCTATTTGTTAGTTATATCTCCTTTTTTCTTGAGGATCAAGCGATTGTTCTCTTATTTGATTGTGAGCATAGAGGAGGTGAATATTTGTTAAGGGATAACATAGTTGATGATTCTTAATATCGACTAGTTGAAAAATTAAATAATTGATAAGACACTAAGTAATTCAAAACTTGCATTTGCTTTTTACATCAGCGTATAAATTCGAGAAACTGTACACCAGACTTGGAACCAGTCGGTCCAAATTCTTAAATTTACCGGCGAAAAACTGGTACATTTCATGCATTAATTAACCAATCAGTATTTTCGAGAAACAGTCTATTACTTCAATTTGATGAAGATATACAATGTCAAACTGAGAATTCTTGAAGTTCCTAATAATAATAGCTCCTATTTTAGTCTATCACGCTTAAGACGTCCACATTAAGAACGAGCGATAATTTCTTTAAAAAAATTTGGATCTAGAACTCACAACAACAAATGTCCATTGCAAACAAAAGGGCGAGTGAGCATTTTTTTTAGATAATTTTTAATAGAAACAAGATAGAGAACTGCTATTCTCACCATTTCAAAGAGAAGACTCAGGCGCATGAGCATATGTTAAAACCTGATTAGTTAACAATTGATCAATCAGATCGTCTCTCTGCAAGCGCTTCGAAAATGATATTCAAGAGCGATTTCTCAACCTTCATCAGTTATGAATCTACTTGTTGGATAGGAAAATTGTTCTCCCTCAATCAGCACAAGGTCAATGCAAGCAGTTGGTTCCGCTCAAAAGTTATAAGGATTTTACAGAAGCCTCCGATTTCAGCCAATCAATTTTGGATAATTCGGAAGGTCATCTAGGATAGATTTATTCATTATACTGAGTCGAATAGCTAAAATCTGAGACTTCTGGAAAACTCTTATAACTTTTGAGCGGAACCAACTGCTTAGGTCGGCCTTGTGCAGATTGCAAGAGAACAATTTTCCTATCCAACAAGTCAATTCACAACCGAGAAAAATTAAATAATCACTCCTGAATACATGTACTTGTACCAGAAGTCACTACAATCAAAGCTATGACTTGATTTTCTGATTGTTGTCACTTTCGCTGTAGCGATACTCTGCGATATATGCGAAAATCACTTTCGAAATTCTTGTAGAGAGTGGATCTGAATAATCGATTGCTAAGAAATCAAGTTTTAGCATGAATTTATGCAACTATGTCTTCATTTTGTAATAGTGAAAATCGCAACTCTCTATCTTGTTTCTATCAGAAGTTATTTGAAAAATATTCACTGGGCTTTTTTTTCGGAAATGGACATTAATATTCAACAATATATAACTATGTTTTGGCTGACTTTTTTCAAGAACGATATGATTTGCTCACAATTAATAATTTTGGTCTAATTTTATTTGAAATAATTTTTTAACACTGCTGAAAGACATCTCGATCTGCAAAGAGAAGGCTCCTGTAGACAGAAAGATAACGCGAGCTAAAACGTACGATTTTTATATAAGACTTTCTATGTAAGATTTCTTAATATCTAAGTATTTTCACAGCTAGATGATGGTAGCAGTCAACAAGTTCTTAACAACAGAGCTGAAACTTTGTTGGTTATTTTTTTATGAAATCATGAACTCAAAACCTACTACCTAGTAGGATTTTTGTGAGAGTTGGCCAACAGTAATTCGGAAACGTGATCTCAAAACTTCGAGGTGACAAATCTATAGATTAGACTGATATGACCTTCTTATATCTAACTAATTTTCGTAAGCATAAAAATAGTCCTTCAATATGCTCCGAGGTTCTCATCCTAAAATGGGAAATTGTTAGTCAATATTAAGAGCTGGAATTTCGACAAGGACTGAAAATTTATCAGTTGAAAATATTCAAGTTCATATATACCTTGATCATTGAAATTATAGACTCGTTAAAAACCAGCAAAATAGACAAGTTTTTGAGTACCAAAAAAATTTTTAAAAATTAAAAAAACCGTCGAAGACCGGACGGTTTGGTTTCAAGTCTGGTTTCAGTTGATCATGCAATTGATACCACTGAAAAGAATATACGCAACGATCGGGATAAATCTAATCAGTCGAAAAAGAGCTGTAAGTTTTGATAATTTGTCAGTATTTCAAGTCGCAACTCGTCATCTCTTGCTGTCACATTTTCTAGTTTCATAATTAAAAAATCAGTTTGTTGTGGTCTCATTTATGCAAAATTTGCATGAAACTAACTCGAAAACAAAACACATGACTGAATCAAATCACCTTAGTTGTTTATTGACTTTACGTTTTTGTCGATCTAATGTCTATTTCAGTTTTGTTCACATATGATCGATTTTCTTCACATGAACTGTCAGTTAAAGCATATTACAGAAAGATTATTTCTAACTATACATTGAAATGAGAAAATCATCCAACATAGAGATGGCAATTTTTTCTTCTAGCTTTTCTGAAATAATTTCAATACGAAAAGTATATTGATTTGTTTTTGAGTGATTGATTTTAGAATTCCCTTTCTAGAATGTAGTTGAATTACTATTTGTTTAATACATTTTACTTTGATTATGTTTGGGTTTGCTCATGTGAAACAGACTAAATTAGTATGTATACATGTTGCTTCCAAGTGAATGTACACTTAGAAGAAGATAATCTCATGTGTATTCTATCGATCTATGTATTTGAATGTGTTCCGTCTGTCAAAATAAAAAAAGGCAGATTACAATGTGCGTACATACTACTTAAAACAGAGAACAAAGAAAAATATCAGTCGAAAGATACAAGTTGTGGAATAGAAAGCTTTGAATCATTTTCTCGATAACGAAAATTCAATTAGAATTTTTTTGCAAGCTTATTTTGTTTAGCATAGACTCAATGAAATGTTATCATTTATTAATCTTTTAACGTTCAACAAAAACGAGTTACAAAAAACAATCTCATGTTCATTATATCTTTATTTCTCAGATACACAAACAGATCTCATCATAATTAATTAAGATAATGCTAATATGATGACTTTCAAATCAAAATATTAATTCAAAACGGTATGTTCAACAGTTCCTTGCGTTCTAAAATAGAACGACAAATAGATTAAACAGAGAAATAGTAAGTGTTAAAGTAGTTAAAAATAGAAAAGTTTTTTTTGTAAAATTTTATTTGAAACTCATACTCATATAAAATAAAAAGACTTCAAATCTGCGTATTATTTAGTTTCTTGAATATTTATTTGTAAAATTTTGAAAAGAAATTAAAGTAATAGATTCGATTATGTTATTAGTATTTTTCATGTTATTCGATTAAGACGCAAAATTCAAAAGTTAAACCCATATCATTTTTGAAACAATGACTTTCATCATTTAAAAAAAGAATTCGTTCGAATTATGAAGAAAATTATTCAAATCTCTCAATTCGAACACATCGAATTGTACTAGAAGAAGATAGTACAATATGAGATGTACGGCTTTATTCATTGTCACGTTCAAAGTCAATATCATCGTTAGATAGTTTTCAAAATAATTCACTCAAACGAACAAAAAAGAAAATCGATGTGTCTTCTAGAACAAGAGAATAATTTCATTTTTCCAACAACCTTTTTTGATTCATTGTAAATAATTGAGACCAAGCACTTTTGACAACGATCGAGATCTGACTATTGTGGAAATAAATAATGAGCAAACGAGAATTCAACAAAAGCAAAAGGTACTACTACATATTAGTCACATTCTCGCCCTCACTCTCATATTGATTCGTGCGTTCAATCTATCAATCAGTGTAATGGTGTGACTAAACTGCAGAAGAACCTGATATAGTTTAGAAATAATTGATAATTAATCAAAAACACCCACATTAATAACTTTGAATAGAACAATATATTTGAAAATCAATATATGTTTGTTTTCGACGTTGAAAAAATCAGATTCTAATCAAGTCAACAGTATAAGTTATTGATATGTGAAAATATTGATTACTTTTGTAAATGAGAGCAGTTCTGTTCTGTTTAAAACAAATGAAGCACTTATTTCAATAAAATCGATGTTTATTTTTACTCCACATTTTTGTTTCATTTCAGCACCACTACGTGCGAGTTTAACTGATATTCATCCCAATGCAACTTGGAGGCAGAATGGTCTCACTGTTGCTGGAGGAAATGGAAAAGGACATGAAATCAATCAACTCTGGGACCCCTGGGGTTTGTATGTCGACGATGATCAAACGGTTTTTGTTGCTGATTGCTGGAATCACCGTATTGTGGAATGGAAATCTGGTGCAAAGAGTGGCAATGTGGTTGCCGGTGGAAATAGACATGGAAATGGAGCTCACCAGTTAAGTTGTCCAATGGATGTGATCGTCGACAAAGAGAGAGATAGCCTCATCATCAGCGATTACCAAAATAATAGAGTAGTTCGATGGCCTCGTCGAAATGGTACTAGTGGAGAAACTATCATTTCGAATATTTCTTGTTGGAGTTTGACAATGGACGAGAATGGATCTTTATATATCGTTGATGAAGGAAAACATGAAGTAAGACGATATAAAACTGGTGAAACGAAAGGAACAGTAGTTGCAGGTGGAAACGGACAGGGAAATCGTCTCGATCAACTCTCCGATCCTCGCTACGTATTTGTTGATCGAGATCATTCAGTGTATGTGTCTGATTGCTACAATCATCGTGTGATGAAATGGGAAGAAGGTGCAAAACAAGGCATTGTCGTAGCTGGTGGTCAAGGATCAGGAAATAGTCTTACACAATTGTCACATCCTGAAGGGGTCGTTGTCGATCGATTGGACACTGTCTATGTAGTTGATCATGCGAATCATCGAATCATGCGTTGGCCAAAAGAAGCCACACAGGGAAGTGTCATTGTTGGTGGAAAAGGCGGAGGAGCACAGTCAAATCAACTCTATTATCCAGTTAGTTTATCATTCGATCGACAAAGCAATCTCTATGTCGTCGATCACAAAAATCTTAGAGTACAAAAGTTTCCTATCGAATAAACTGACGTTTGTACGATGATTAATTTGATTTTTATTCTCTCCCTTTTTCAAATAAATCGTGATTGAACGAAAACGAATTCATGATTGTTCTATTCGCACGGGCACGCGGATGTGGATGTGGTTAGGTGCGGATGTAGATATGAATATGTGAGTATGGGTGTGGGAGTGTTGGGCGTAGGTGTCAAAATAGGATTATGAAAAAAAGACTACATATATACCTACAGACAAGCGTTACTTGTTATGTTTCCTCAAGGTTATCAAAGATTCAGAAAGGTTCCACAAGATTCCTAAAGATTCCAACAGATTCCAAAAGATTCTCAAAGATTCTAGAGATTCTTGATTTCGAGAATCCGCTTTTTTCCCCTTCACCTACCCACACCACACACTCACACCGACACCCACACACACCCACACACCCACACCCACACCCACACCCACACCCACACACCCACACCACACACCCACGCCCACACCCACACCCACACCCACACCCACACCCCCACACCACACACCCACGCCCACACCCACACCGCCTTCACTAAGGTGTGTGGGTGTGCGTGGCGGAGAGGTTTGAAGAACATACAAGTCCATACTCAAACCCTCCACACCCACACACCCAACCTAATTTTATACTTCTTCATTTTACTTTTTCTATACGCTTCCTCACATAAAATTTTGTTCCATCCATGATAACAAAGTTCTCAGTAGTTTTTATAGCTGTGAATATAACCACATGTGCTCACGAAAACTGGTGCACGTAGCTTTCAACTCAAAAGTGCTAGTTTTGCAGAAGTGAAATCAGTTTCTGTATCCATTGACCGCACGAAAATGAGAATTGAAAAAGAAGAACGCAGCCGGTGACTTTCTTCAAGAACTGCCTGTTCACCAGCAGCAGCAACCTATCACTGCACTTTTATGATTTTTGCCCTCGTGTGTGGCGCTTTGCCCTACGATTCTGGGAAGATTGCGCTCCTCCTGTTTACTTACATGCTTTAATAAGGATCTTGGGAGAACCTCAGTGTCGACTGCTGACAAATCGTTTTTCACGTATTGCTTAAGAGTCACTGCACGAGAGATACAACCGCCCTCGTGCAATCGTAGTTCCGAATCCATTTCATACCGAGGGTGTGGGTATAGCTGGAAGAATGAATCACCCACACCCACAACGACACACCTACACCCACACCCCCACACCCACCCACACCGACACCCATACCCTGATCACAAGCTCGAAGAAAAAGAAGGATCTACACGCAATGTCGGCAGACGGTGCACTGGCTGCTATGCGAAGGGAAGGGCCCAGCAGTCAAGAGCAGCGAGCAACGTGGCTGCAAAGAAAGTAAAAACCTTCTGTTCTGACTGCGATAATTTTTTTTTGCTTGAGTGTTTTAATAATAAGCATTATGCTATGCAATAAAGGACTCAAATGACGTACTGAAGATAGAACAGATGACACCTTATGTTTAACCTCTTGCCAAAGAAAAAAGCAAAAGAGAGTGCTTTTCTATACAGTTTCTCGTTAAACTATAGCGTCGCCTACCGGTGGGTGACATCGGGCCCAATGTGTTAATGTACAAACACGAAAATAATAATTTGAATCTTCAGTTAATTCTCTTGTAAGAATATTATATTGATATGATGAAACATTTTTTTTCTTCGTTGGAATCCAATTAACTTAAAAAATATCACGACGTTCAATAAAACAAGATAAAATATCACTTGATAATGATGATCTTCATAATAGAGATATTGCTGTCGAATCTATATTTATTGTTTGTAAGAGTTTATCAGGTACAGATGGTGAGGGTATGGATGTGGGTGTGGGGTGTGTGAGTGGGGTGTGTGGGTGTGGGGTGTGTG
>CAJNOP010001023.1:0-38015 GCA_905250075.1 Rotaria sp. Silwood1
AATAATCTGAAACTTCTCAAAAGGAAAAAGTATGGCACACCTTCTGTAAAACAACTACTGCAAGCATTATATCCGTTATAGTTAATGGTTTTCCAAAATAAAGCCTTCGCAGGCAAGTCAGACAGAAAAAGCTGGGTTGAAACCCTAATGGAAAATTCTGGATCATTCACAATTAATATATTTTGTTCAGCAAAATCAAGTAATTGTTCAATCGAATCTTTCATAAACAGATCTACATCAGGTTTAACCGATGATGCCCACAAGTACAAAACCACAATATTTTATTTCATTTCTCTAATTTGTGGAGGAAATTCAACCAAAGATGCCATACAAGGCCAGAGACAAGATTTCGTTGTTCTAACTAATGGTGCACCATCTGTATGAATATTTAAAGTAATCGGATAAATTTCATTGCGATAAGATTTACTTAATTCATTAACAGACTTCAATGTTTTTTGGTATAGTGACCCAGAATTGATATCAAATGACGGGAAAAGATTAGCATTATTATAAACCGACAGATTACGAGATACTAGTGATTTTAATTGTGACTTGAAAGCTAACATAATAATTTCGCTAATGTCCCGATTTCGTAGTGATCTATCCTTGAACATACATTTTTCATTTGCGCAAAACCTACGACCTGAACGTTTTGTACATAATGCATGACAAGAGTTGCAGTAATATTTAGATGACGAATTAGGTGTATTATTAATTAATTTGAAAACTGCATTGCATGTTGTTGGTAGGAGATTTGGAACAGGTAAGAGTCACTTGATAAACGTCAACAATCGTTCACTCTTGGTTTTAGATATATTAAATTCGGTTGCAAATGACATAATAGCAATTGCCGTGGTTCTTGCCAATATACAAGAATTATTATACAAGGGTAAGCTCGTATCAGGAGTTGATTGAATAAGGTCTTCATTTAAATTGTTGCTATCATGATTT
This sequence comes from Rotaria sp. Silwood1, assembly GCA_905250075.1. Lineage (NCBI taxonomy): Eukaryota > Metazoa > Rotifera > Eurotatoria > Philodinida > Philodinidae > Rotaria > Rotaria sp. Silwood1. The sequence continues at coordinate 952 of CAJNOP010001023.1, forward strand.
GGTTTACAAAATTTAACATCAGAATTTACATAATTAATCGGTACCATATCGCCTTGTTCAAATGTAGATTCTTGTTGATCAAGCATATCATAATTTGTGTTCTCATCGTTTGCCGATTCATTATCAGATGATGATTCAATGTGATCATATTTGTTAAAGTATAAGCATTGAGGCTTGTAGGTTCTGCCGACGCCGTGCTCGTTGGCGACCAGCTCTATTAGCATATACTGTTTGGGATTTAAACATCTAAAATATTTTAAAAAAGATGGGTTAAAAAGATGTGTCTCAGAAAAGCAATACGTATAATATCGGGCAATGATATAAACATAAGATAATACAGTAATCATCGTATGATTAACTAATCACTTGAAAATATTCACGTTGATTATACTGCTTCGAACTACATTCAAGTGTTATTAGTGTCTTTATGAATGGACTATTACGATTTAATCAAGCCAAAGTTATATTTTCGAAATTATTTTTACGAAAGTTTGATTTCAAGGTTATAATATTAAATCTCGTTTTCAAGTACGACTCTTGATAGTGCACTACAAGATAAAAGACCTTGAACCAAAAAACTGAAACATATCAAAATATAAAAGAACATCAGTAAACATGGCTAATAATGGTTTTTAAAACCCAATGGAGACACTTTATTTCAATATTTCATGAATGACCAGAAATACTTATACTATTATAGTTTTAGCTGCATGATCATTAAGCAATAGAACTATTATGAAGTTAGAAAGAAAATTAGTGTTCATTCTACACTTCTTGTGAACAAAACATTTATAGAATTTCAACTGTGCTACGACAAGAATTTGCCTTGGTTAAAAATGAATATTGTATCAAATCAAATTTAATTATTCACAAACGGGCAAACAGAACAAAAAACTAACGAACAACTGATCGTCAACGATTGCTCAATCAGCTACATCGATGATGGTGACATCAACAAATTGAAAAATAAACGATTTTTTTTGAGCAGTACTCATGATTGTGACAAAAGTACAATTTTGTTTGTTTTTATTTTAAAAGTGCTAAATAATATTTCTTCTTAAATTAGAACTGAGTATTTAATCGTAAAAAGTACCGATAAATCGCGATTAACCATTATGATATATCGCTGATTATTGTCTATCGTTTTAAAAATTAAAATCGCGATAAAATCTGATTTTATCAGAGATTTCTTGAAGAAATTCGATTTATCCCGATTTTACGCCCTTTTTTGGGAAATCATCAAAATCGCTCCGATTTTCCCGACATAGGCAATGACTTCGTTTTGGTAAAAACAAGAAGCATTAGAAATAAACTTGATATACGATATGAAGGTCCACTTAAAATTATTAAACAATTAGGAAGTAAAACATTCATTGTATAACATGTTAAAAAATTAACATTAACAAGACAAGTGACAATGGATGTTATCGTTCCATTGGTGGAACGATGGAGTTTGATCAAATCAAAACATCCCAGAAGGAAAAGATGTGAAACCATATGGTATAATCAATAAAGTAAAAAGACAATCATTTATAATTAAGTAAAAATGATTTGGTCTGATTTATCAGTCATGCCGGGGAGACTGAATTTTACCTTCTTACTGACAAGGAGGGGCTGTCGAACTCGAATATTTAATGTAATTTTTATTTTTATTACTTAATACGAATTGACACATTATCCAATCATTGTGTATGTTAATTGATACACTTTAACAGTTGTATACAGATTGTACAGTGTAGAGAATGACGCACATGATCCAAGTCAATAACTTTACCATAATCCTAACAAGAACATGATATTTACATATCTACTACATCAAAGAAAAATTTTTATATATCAATACAAATCGAGCCATATCATCAACATCATTCAATGTCACAGTATCATCAACATCGATTACTTCAACAACATCATTATCAATATCAACTATTTTAGGAATGACATTATCATCATTACAACACTCAATATTGTATTAAATATATGAAACATATTGAGAAATATAGTATTATCGCCTCATCGTTTATGATTAAACTATTTTCAAGTTCTTCTTGTATTTGATACATCGATGATTCATAATATTCAATATATAAAAACTATTCAATATCCATTTAAAAGATGAACAATATAAATCGATGCTATTCCATTTAGATTATTATCGTCGAAATAATATTTTATTCAATATTATTAAAGCTTCATTTGGAAATATTATTATTATCACTATTACTAATTTATTATTACTATCAAATCATTACCGAACTTTATCTTTGATATTCAAACATGAATAATTTGAACGTAATCAAGTCATCAAAAAAGAAAACAGTTTTGATGAACTCAATGTTAATGTGTGGGGATACACATCTAATATGATAGGGGAGGAATGCTAGCGATAATTCATTCCTACTCCTGCCCTTTGATATCTTGCTACATCTTTCTTTCTTTCTTCTTTAGTCATTGTTACTGTTATTGTTGTTTCTTCTCTTCTTTCTGTTTTTTTTCTTCTCATCTTGTTATACATATGTACAAGATGTTAAGGACATTTAAGATATATTTAAATAAAACACACTTAAGCTCGTCGAAACGAGCTAACAGATACACTCATACATTTACAATGATGTCACATTTTCATATAAATAAAACCAAAAATGGCTATTAAGCGAGACACACTGTTCTTTGTTTATTAAGAAAGGGTAAAACTAAAAAGGTATCACTCAACATACAGGATTACTCATCCATTCTACACAATCTACTTCCGTACTAATTTTGTTATGACAAGGCATGACAATAGATAAATGATAGGTGTCCGATGTCATGCATGTTAGAAATCGATTCAGAACGTAAAGACGTCATGGTAAGTTTTATTATTCATCATTTAACGCAAATGTGCAAGTCCACTTTTGAATGATTTGGGTATAAATACGGATGTGTTTCGTATTCAAATAGTAACAAACATCAACAACAAAAATCTTCAACATGGCTCGTATGTTGATTGTCGTCTTGCTTATATGCGCTTTAACATTACAGATGTGTAGTATGTATATTAGGCTAAAAGATATTTAGAAACTGCTAAATGATCTTTATCTATTTGATTTTTCTAGTCATTGATGTGTCTGCTGGTTTATGTCTACCGACCGGCATATGTTATCGTCGAGGAGAGATTGGATGCATCAATAGTTGCAGATCATGTGGCTATAAAAGCGGATTCTGTAAAAAAACCTTTGGCTTCTTAAAGACTTGCTTATGTTTCCCTTACTAGAACATCGGCATCATCTAAAATAACATGAACTTCGTCTCAATCATTTTTCTTTTGCACTATTTTACGACATATTTTCATTTATTTATTTTAATAAAGCATTCAAATCAGAAAATAACCTACTAATAGACAATCCCCATCCAATATCACTGCTGAAATAATATTCGATAAACCTTTAGATCCTCCTCTACTAGTAAGGTGTGGGTGAAATGAATCACAACACCCACACTCACACCCCACACCCTTTCATCATCAGATGTGTTGATACCTGTGGATGTTGTTGTTGAAAGGGAAAGCGTTCATTGGGTGGTCGACCTGTTTGATTAAGTTTTTCTTCTATCGTTTCTGTAGTCTTAGATAAATATTTCGGATCTGTTGTATTCATTTTTTTCTTATATAGTGTGCTGACAAAATCGTATAAGCATATGTTGTTGAAAATGGCCGAGCGATATTGATAATCAATTCGTGTGTTAACAAGTACATATTTTTTGTTATCTTCAGCAGATTGAATTTGAAATTGTTCTTCATTGTTATTTTTATCGTCGATTACATCTACATGTGAAAGAGAATAAGTTAGTTTTAATTTAATATATCTTATGATCACTGTTGATATAATAAATACGTCTGAAACATGAGATCAAATACCTATATATACTCACCATGAGTTGCAAGTTCCAACTTTTGTTGCACGCGCATTTCGTTTAATTCGGTTTGTAAAAATCGTTCAGTTTGAATTAGATAGAGACCTTGCAATTTGTGCATTGTGTAATAATCATTCCAATTCATGAGATAAGAGGCAACTTGAACACCAGATAGTTCTTGTTGAGAAGCAAGCATGTTGTAACAACGTAAAACGAGTTTACGCGACTTCTCAATTGCACTTTCATTGTCCATTTGATGCGACGAATTCTTGAACGATGCAATACTTGTTTGTACAAGAGCAAATGTATCATGAAAAGAAAGGCTGATCTTTTTCACATAATCGGTAATATAATAAACAAGAGCCTTTCCATCACTGCCACTCCAAATAAATTTGATATCCATATTGGAACGGCAAGCGGCGATGAGATATTCGTTAAAATTATTGATCCATGGATCGGAGCATCGCATAAAAATGTGACCAGTGTCAGGATGAATCGTCGAGAACGGTACTAACTTGCATGGCACACGCATTCGACAACTTTTCTTGTCACCTTGATTCGTATTCGAGTATTTATAACATGTATCGCTATTAAAAAATTCGAGGGAAGAGCAGTTGAAAATTGAAGTGAAGAGAGAATGAAGTGAAGAACTGCTACAAACATTATGATTTGAACTAATCACATTGTATTCATTTATTGATATTTCGATAATATTCTTTTGTCATCATCAGAATAAATACTTGAAATTATCTCACAATATGTACAATATACAAAGACACAGGAAAAGAAAAAACAGAGAATTGATAATGAATGACGATTGTGTGTGGATGAGTACATTTATATATTATGGATGAGTAGACTAGGCTGATTTTGAATGATTATAATAGGATGAGCGCTCATTCTGTTCGTTAGAACAGGCGTTTCCGGGCCTATAAAATTGCACCGTAGGGTGCTATCCGAATATTTTGATTTTGTATTTTACTTCGTTTATTGCTTTATCGTGTGTATTATGTGTGAGTAGGCTTTCTTTTATGATTCTGCGTTTCCAGACGGATTCTAGTGCTAATGTTTCAACATTGTCTAGGTCCATTTTGTGGGTTTTAGTGTTGCAATGTTGAGCGATTAGTGAGGTTGGTTTATTCTTCCTGATGTCGTTTCGGTGTTCTTTCATTCTTGTAATCAGTTTTTGGCTAGTTTCTCCGATGTATTTTTTCCCACAGTCTTTGCAGTTCACAGCATATACTAGTTTCTTATGTTTCTTATGTGACGAAAAATGATAGAAAGAATGTGAGGGTGGTTGGTGATTCTATTCCTTCATATCATATAGTCGTCTTGTGACGATCAATGATACAAGGGATATTAGTGTTGATGTTGATACACTTTCTTCTATTCCTTTATACACTGTAAATTTTTTTGAAATTCTACTTCTTGGAAAATCGATCTCAAATAAGCTGAAGCATTTTTAAAGTTTTATGATTTATTCATTGAATTTTGAATAATTCGAAAATGCTTGATTTTCCAATATATAGAAATTCAATTTGATTTTCTAAAAAATTGATTTTCAAATGAATTAGAAAATCAATATAAATTCTAGAGAAAGTCAAAAATGAAAGCAACTTTCTGGAAAATCATTTGAACTATGACCGCTATAGAGTCATTGTTCATTCATGTATATAAGGCAGCCGATAGTGTTGTGCATTCATTATTTTCTTCGGCAGCCGTAGTGAGTAGATAAGTTATATTTTTTTATTTAGAGTTATTATTCAAGTTTTAAATTTGAATAGGATACTATGATTTGATTTTATTTATTGTTCTTATGCATTAATGTTAGATGATATTTATTATTTTGATGCATTAATGATTAATGATTTTTAGTTATTATTTTGATGCATTAGTTATCAGTGATATTTTTCTATTATTTAGATGCATTAATGACCAATGATATTTACTGATTATTTTGATGCATTAATGATCAATGATGTTTATTCATTTTGATGCATTAGTTACAACGATATTTATTTATTATTTGATGTATTAATGTTCAATGATATTTATTAATCGTTTTGATGCATTAATGATCAACGATGTTTATTTCTTATTTAGATGCATTAATTATAAATGATATATTATTAATATGAAATAGAAAAATAAAACATATTTCATTATGATATGAAAATCCAATTCGATTTTCCAGGTTTTAAAAAATACTCGAATTGCTATATCGAATCCGAAATTCTAGGAATGCCTATATGAATTCACTCTCGATTTTCTAATTAGAAAATCAAAATTCATATTTTTAATGCTTCGAATATCTTATTTTCAAGAATTAAAAAATTCATCGGCGAATTCATATAGGCATTCCTAGAATATCCTCCATTAAACTCTATAACTCATTTTCTAGTTTACAGTGTATCATACAATCGTATCATTTACGTATAAAGCACACGCATATATACACGAGTAGAATAAGAGATAATGAATCGAAAGAAGATGAGGCCAAGGAGAGAACAACGTAAGAATAAAAAGGTGATGAGGCCAAGGAGAGAACACATATATAAGAACAATGGAGTAAGGGCATAGCGTAAGAATAGATAGGTGAGACCAATACATAATATACGAGTGAGTGACGATATAGAAGGAGAAGAAGGTTTAATCATGCATAGATTAACATAAAAGTAACGCTATTATGAACACTACGTATCATTGATTGTATAGCAACACACTGAGAAAGAAAAGACATCACATGAGATAAGATGCCTATTGGCACATCTTAGCTTCATCGTTTCCTTTTTGGCAAGGGAGAAATATGTTGCGCAGAGTCATTGATTTTCTATATACTAGGTTGATAGTTATGTTAGGTAGTAGTCTTTTGCAGAGCTTTCGTATTTTTTGTCCGAATTCAATAGATTCTTGTCCGTAGTAAGAAAAGACAAAATAGATTTCTTATGTTTTTGATGTTTGAATTTGAGGCTGAGAGGAGAGCTATTTTAGTCGTTTATAGATAGCATATGACTCTTTTATTCCTCGTTTGATGATGTGAACTGGATACCCATTTTTTTGTAGGACTTTCGTTAAATGATCTTTTTCAATTTTCAAGCAGATCTCGTTTAAGCAATGTTGTAATGATCGGAAGTAGAGAGATTTTATCAGACTGAGTTTATATTTTCTTGCCTGGTTGCTGTCATAGAGGAGGTATAAATTTGTGGTCGTTGGTTTTCGATAGATTGTAGGTTCATATTTATTATTCTGACGAATTATTAGTAGATCAAGAAATGGAAGGCGTTCATTATTTTCATATTCAATCATAAAGTGAATATTAGAGTGCCATTTATTTATCAGAGAGAGGAAATCAGTGATATTCTGTGTTTTGTTAAATATACATAAGACATCATCTACATATTTATACCATATTTTTGGTCTATTTGTAGTAAAACGATTTAGTTTTTCTTCCAGTTTAGAAATAAATATGTCTGCAAGGATGGGGACAATAGAAGAGCCCCATTGTCATGCCGTCCACTTGTATATAATTATCATTAAAAAATCTAAATGGTACGTTTAGAGAAGCAAATTCTAATAATTTTTTAAATTGAGAGCGATTGTTGGGGCAGTCAGGTTTTTTTCCGTCATTGTATAATTGATCTAATGGAGTTTCGATTGCTTCTGTGACTGGGATGTTAGTATATAGATTTTCTATATCGAAGCTTACAAGTATGTCTTTTTTTATCAGATTTCGTTTTTATGACATTCTTCATCAATTCGACACTATCTTTTATGAAGGAAGGTGGTTTTTCTTGTTCTTTCGACAATACTTTTGCTGCGTGTTGTGATAGTCGGTAGTTATATGTCGCTGTGGTGGATATGATCGGGTGTGGGTGTGGGTGGCTCCTCTTTTCATAAACACCCACACCCACGCCAACCTACACCCACACCCACACCCACACCTACCTTCAAGATCAGCACTGCTCATGCGGTGACCAACAGTTGTTTCAGCAATCTACGTTCAAACCTCAGATGATTTTTAGATCACATCTTACTAGTGATTTAACGATATTTTTTTTATAAAAAAATTTTCGTTTGCTAGACCTAATAAAAAGCACATTGATGATCACAATTTTGTATGTATTTTCAATTTTTTGACATGTTGTAATCCTTTTTGCTTAATTTTTAGGTGATATTCAGAAAGATCACGAAAATCTGCATCGAATGATGTACACTGTAAAAAATAGGCGTAGAATAATAAACGCTTCAAAAGGGTTTATTAGCCTTATAAACGCTTTCATATACCCTTTTCCTTCATAAACCCTTTAGGGTATATGAGCTGTAATGTACCCTTAAAGGGTTTATTAACTTCATAAACCCTTCGGAAAAGGGTTTTTTATTCTACGATTTCTTCTAAATGGTATATTAATAAACGCTTTTCCGAAGGGTTTATGAAGTTAATAAACCCTTTAAGGGTATATTACAGCTCATATACCCTAAAGGGTTTATGAAAGTGCAACGAATAATATACCCTTCCTAGGGTTTATGAAGGAAAAGGGTATATGAAAGGGTTTATGACACTAAAAGGGTATATGAAAGCGTTTATAAGGCTAATGAACCCTTTTGAAGGGTTTATTATTCTACGCCTATTTTTTACAGTGTATGTAACTAATGAGATGGAGGCTTAATAGTAACATAAAATATTTCTCAACGAAAAACACTGGTCAATTTTTTGTTTTTTTTTGCAACTCGAACTAAAAAAAGCGCAATTTTTTTCCTTAGAGTTCTAATTTCACATGATTTGAGTAGAGCAACCTGTATTGTTCATCAGAATAAATTTTTTTATAGTCTAATATGGATTTTCAGGGTCATAATCGGTAAAAAAACCTTAAAAAAGGTCGACAATAGTGACCCTCAGAAATTGACCTTTCTCAACCGTTTTTTGACGTCCACAACCATTTTAAAGCAAAACGAATACTATATTCGTGACCAACAATGTCGATAATCTATAGATCACCAAAACTTGGACAAGAAAACCTTTTTTTTGAGGATTCTCTAGGGGACCACAGTCAAAACTTTTTTCGAAAAAAGTTTTTTCATTTCGATAAAAAATAACATAGTGTAATATGTTCAGAATTTAATGCTGATTCTAACCATATAATTTTTTTTCAAAAATATTGGGGAATAGAAAATGGCCTTAGCGCCACTCGTTCTTTGACTGAATTTTAATTTTGACCACAACATATATAAAGGGTGTGGGTGTGGGTGTGGGTGTGGGTGTGTGGGTGTGAGTGTGTAAAAAGCATTCATGCATTCACAACTGCCCGCACTCACACCGACACACCCAAACCTCACCCACACTCAGACCCACACCGACACACCCAAACCTCACCCACACCCAGACCCACACCGACACCCACACCCACACTCACACCCACACCCACACCCGAGCTCACCAAGAAAAAAATTCGCTGAAAGGTTTTTCGCTGTTTTGTTCTTTCGCTAATTTAGTTTTTCGCTATTATTTCTTTTCGCTATCATGGATTTTCGCTGTAAATTATTTTCGCTAAATCGTTTTTCGCTGTTTTTTTTCGCTGAAAAAGTCATTCGCGGAAATGCTTTTTCGCTGAACGAACACCATTTCGAATTCATCAAAGAAGGCAAGATTAAAGAAACTCACAAGTTTATTTGCATGAAGTAATGAAGTTGTCATTTTATTAATTTTCTCATGACTTTTACGAAATGCTTGAAGACCATCAACAATAACTCCTTGTTGTTTCATAACAGTTTCCAAGCAATTGCTAATATCATTCATTTGCTTTCCGTATTCAAGCAAAGATTCATCATGCTTTCGTTTAGTTGATGGTGATGATGAAGGAATATATTCTAAACACACAAAAATCTTTTTCACTATAGATTGATGTTATTACAGGTAGAACTAACCATCATCATAAGTTGTCATTCGTGAAGACACGTTTCGATGATAGGAATTTGGGTGTGGGTGGGCGTGAGCGTGGGTGTGAGTGTAGGTACAAATAGCGAAAACTACCACTTGAACACCCACACCCCCCCCCCTTTTTGTATCAACGACGTTTAGGAAACAAACCTCTTTTATTTCCCAAATTGTTTTCTTCTTAGTTCTCTCTGAGATGCAATCAAATTTGTTCAAACTAAATTTCGTTAAACGAAACGCCAATGATTTTAATGTCACTACACTTTTATCACAAAAATATCGGCTGTACATTTTGTTCGTAAAACTGAATTTTCTTTCGAACGAAACAAGATTTTCGCTTGATTTTTTGGGGTATTACTGTACACTATGAGTTTAAAAAATGGTCAATTTTTTATGGCAAAGAGTTGAGTTTTCATGAGTTATAGCAATAACAAAATTTAAAATGTTGCTCTACATTTTGTCTGAACATCGATTTTTTTAATTTTGTATGAAATTTTTGTATTAACAAAATTTATGAAACAGACTTCTTTTATTTCTCAAATTATTTTCCCCCTAGTTCTCTTTGATATGCAATCGAATTTGTTCAAATCAAATATCGTTAAACGAAATGCTAACGATTTTAATGTCACTCTCCACAAAAATGCGAAATGTCTTAACTCCTGTTGCCCGTAATTTTTCAGTCATCAAACTTTATGTACAGCTAAAGCGAAAGACATATTTTGGAAGTTCTTGACGAGTTCTACAACTCTAGCTGGAAAAATAATTTAAACAAAACTACAATGGATTTTTAGCAAATAGTTTTCTTCCGACAGATGGCACTAAAAAGCAGGTATTTGATATTTTTGTTATGATTTCTCGGGAACTAATAGAGATGGAAACTTGATTTTTTTAGAAGTGAATGGACACCCTTAGACTATTAAAATAAAATTATCAAAATCAGATGAGTAGAACCCGAGTTATAGCCATTTTTCTTCAAAAATCCTAACGGTACAATGGGCGCGCTCTTCACTCATATAAATCTTTTTGTCAGTATTGATATAAGATTTCAGAGACGACGATTTTTCGTATGATTTTTTGTATGATCATAAAGGGTGTTTCATAAGTAACGGCCCCATTTTTATTTTTTTGCTATCTTTGTTATATTTCAACATGAATAGTCATCAATGATATAGTTTTGAAGAGTAGCATCTAAACTATCGTCCAATGGGAATGGCTCTCAATTTACATCAAATCTTAGAAAGTGCTGCAATAGTAAAAATATTGAAAAACAACCTATCAAATTAATTTTTCATCTTTTTTTCCTATAGAGCATAATCTTCTCAGTATTTTGTGAATATCTCTCTCAACTTTTGATGCTTTGACTTGAATCTTTTTCAAAAGATAGCTTGTAAAATTCTCTACAAAACTCAACAAAAATAACTCTCCAGAATAATAATTGCAAAATCATATCTGATCAGTAGTACTACATTTTAAAGAAATCTCACTCCTGCTAATGCTGGTTTTTTTGACAAAGCCAATAAGTGCTCCCTTCATGACGAAACAGATATCAAGCCATCCTAAGCTATTTGTTTGGACAACTGTTCATATTGGATTTTGTAGAGAATTTTACAATCTATCTTTTGAAAAAAAACTCAAGTCAAAGCATCAAAACTTGAGAGAGATATTCACAAAATACTGAGGTTATGCTCTATAGGGAAAAGATGAAAAGTTAATTTGACAATTTTTTTTTCAAAATTTTCGCTAATGTAGTACTTTCTCAGATTTGATGTAAAATGAGGAGGGTGTGGGTGTGTGGGTGTGGGTGTGTGGGTGGGTGTCGGTGTCGGTGTCGATGTGGATGCGGGGTGGAAGTGGAGGTGGGTTCACTTCTCTTCTGCAACTACACCCACACTCAACACCCCCCACACACCCACACCATCCACACCCACATTCCACACCCACACCCACACCCACACCATCCATACCCACCCACACCCACACACCAATACCCACACTCACACCCAGACCCATATCCCACACCCCACCCACCCACACCCACCCACACCCACATCCACCCACACTCTTACCCACACCCATACCGACACACACCCACCCACACCCACACCCACATCCACACCCACCCACACCCACACCAACACTCACCCACACCCACCCACACCCACACCCACACCCACACCCCACACCCTTATTTCATTAATGAAAATATATTGTTCAAATCGAATAACCTTTCACCAATATCAATTTTATTGGCTTCTCCTGAAAATGCAGTTATTTTCTTCATTGCTTCTGTTTGGCTTGAATGAAGTTATCGAGTTTTCATCGAGGTTGTTTCCATTTCTTGCATAAAATGACATACCGTTTTGTTTTTTATTTCGCATTTTTGTTGGTGAATTTGTAATTAATTTGTGTGATAAATGATTTGCTCCACTTTGTTTAATCGCTCTTCTTGTACCGGTAGCCGTTGTTAAATATATATATGCACTTAAAGGAAGGAAAAAAATTTGAACTTTATATATAAGAAAGATACCTTGTTATGGTAATTAAATTTTAATAATAATTTGTGAATAAATATATAATTTCTCTCTTCCGTGAAAGGATGAGATGGTACTTCACTCTTTCCGTTACGGATGAGTAAATTTATTAACCAGTTCGTTCTTCTTCGATGTGATAAGTAGAAGAAGATGGGTCACGGTACCAAATTGTTAGTTCGCTTCGACGAGCTTACGTTTCTTTTATTCAAATATATATCTTTTTAAAATGTCCTTAACATTTGTTCATATATATCGCACGGAATAGAAAAAAGAGAAGAGAAGACAAAAAAGAAAAAGCAATCATAGAATAAAGAGCGAAAATAGAAAGTAAAGCATCAAGGGGTAGGAATGAGGGTGAATCACCGCTAACAAGAAATTTTTAGAGAACTCAATTACATATCTTTTAAACACGTTCAGACCCCTATCTTTCTCTTCTCCTTAGATATATGCAAAATAAAATGTATCACAATCAGTTTGACACACTCAGTTTCGTGATTATAAACCAAAAAAGTATAATCTATTGTAATCATCAGTTATCATCCGCGAAATTAACATATTCGAAAGATATAGTCTACGAATTTCGTCATATTATTATTAATTGTTCGATGTGCTATCGTTCAGTGAACCTCGATACGCGAGTGAAAGTAATTTTGACAGGCTAAATTCAAAATGTACATTCAAATCAAGTCGTTGCGCTGCTTGGATAGCATGTTCCTTCGAATCAATTGATGTCAAAGTCGCTCGATTTCCAGAAATGATTACACGTGCATTTTCTGTAATAAGGTTGTGAGCCAATAAGATATTCGCATCAAACGTTGACGTTAGTGCTTGCGTTAAACGATCAAAATCGCTGGTTATTGAAAAGTTGGCATTTGTAGCCAGGCAGCCACCATCATTTAGTATATTCCGCACATTGATAAAATATTCCTCAGTATTCATATGAGCCGGCATCACATCTCCGTTGAATGCATCTGTGAAGATCATGTCATAACGTTGAACAGTATCTTTCACATAGCGAAAACCATCGTCTGCGATGATCTACATAAAGAAAATGAAAAAAAAAAGGGAGAATTACATTCTTGGTTGAATATCGAAAGCAAAAGCTGTAACAAACATTCAGATGGCCATCTGTTGTTTGCTCGGCAAGACCAAAAATGTCAAGACTTAATTCGATGACTGTTTCGTCAATTTCAACCACATCGATGAGGATTGATGGAAAATAATGTCGAATAAGGATGGGCAAGACTCCACCACCTAGACCAATAATCAGTACTCGTTTTGCTTGCCTTGCACATAGGAAAGTTGCGAAAAACAATTGGATCGAAAGATCATGCGGTCTAAATGGCCGTCGCAAGTCGATGCCCGACTGCCAACTCATCCATCCGTATTGTCCAAAATAAAGGATGAGAATATCATTATCAAAACGCCCAACAAACACATTGTAAGTGCCCACTGATGATTGTCGTTGAGCGAGAATTTGTTGTGGTTGCTCGAACTGGTGTTGTACAACAATGCGTTTCGTTGGCGAACCGAACCAATCGGTATGTTCAGGAAATCGATCGTCAGGCAAAACGAGTGAACAAGGTGCCAGCCGATTATGACCCATTAATATAGCACCTGGTAATACGATGGACATTGGTTTGAAAATACAACCTTGACCGATTGTGACGGGACGAAGTTTCAGGTGACGCTGTTCGAATGTGTGACACTAGTCAGAGAAAAAGGTGTATGCACAATAGTTATTGAAAGTAAGCTACCTGTATATGACATGTTGACGACAGACGTACATGACTACCAATTGAGACCAAATGGACATCATGGATGGTGTTCATATCCTCGATGATAACATCATCACCGATCTGCGCGCCAAATCGTCGAAGAGCAATGACGAGCCATTGTGTACCACCAAACAAGCGTCCCACCCATTTAGCATAATGATCGTGCAACATAGCTGCGCATGTTATGTACCAACTTGCCCTGATCTCATCGAACGACTGACCCCTTTCACTCTGACCGAATCTAATATCCATCAAACATGCATAGGTAAAGTGAACAATGTACGAATAGATCAGCAAAAATACGGGTATTAGTAATGGAAAAGGAAGGAAACTATCAGTCAACGTCAGACTGAAAATGAGACATGCGATAAGTAGAATCATATTGGCACATTCGATGAGAATGGGCTGGCAGTCGCTGATTGTCACGCGTTTCGTGTGCTTCTCGGATATCGCTATCGTGCACAACTTATCAGTGTGCGGCAAAACGAAGGGCATAATACGAGCCGGAACACCAACGAGAATATCATCTAAATAATAAATTTTCTGTAGAGTATTCCGTTGAAAGTGTATTTTACTCACATTCCTTTGCGTTGGTACTCGTGGAGTCGATGCGTGTTAGGGCGCCAACCAGTACATTAGCAGGGAGACAAACTCCTGACCTAAGAATACAACTGTCGCCTAGAAATGATTGACGGCCGACTTGAATCGCACCAGCCACAATGCACAGACCATTGATTGTGACATTATAAGGAACAAAACATACACCCGATGCAATCGTAACGCCACTTTCAATTGTTAGCAGATTTGGTGGTACTGTGAGAAGCGGGACAAAGTCAGCGATTTGGATATCATTACATTCGATTTGAACACCTAACCAACGAAGAATAATGGGAGCAAAGGAAGTGAACCCGTCAAAGACAGGCGAAAGACATGGGCCGAACGAGCTAAGAACCAAATATCGTAGCCAGAATCTATGAAGAAATTTCCAGGAGTTGAGTGGATGAGAGAAATGTGGTTGAACGCGACCAACAATAAGTCGAAGAATGAGAAGAGCAATGGCGCTGCCAAGAAGAGACCAGAAAAGCCAACAAATAGGCAAACTGAAGTACATTGGCAGCCAATTTGTTGCAGACCAGCTAACAGCGAGAAGAAATGTGTGTATACGAGCCATCACAAGTATAAACATAAATTGAAATAGTGACTGCCAGAAATTCAAACTACGCACAGACGATTTTATTTGCTGTTTACCGAGAATAGGGCCAGTAACAGCTGTTAATGGTTCAACGAGCACTCCATCATGAATGTCGACTCGATCATGAAGAACACTACGTGCTCCAATTGAACAGTAAGATCCGATACGGATCTGGTGTAAATCATATATACTATCATGATAAGTGAGAGATGAAAGAACAACTTCATCACCTATGTAAGTAGAGTCTCCAACCATGAGTAGCCAAGGTGCGTCAATCTGACTTGTGTAAATTTGCGTGCCACTGCCGATGCAAGCACCACACAAGCGGAGATACGCATTATAAAATGGAGTACCTAACAAATGACCAACCCAGTAAGTGTTTAGCGACCATAGGCGTCGTAAAAACCACAAACGATAGTAATGCCATGAATACAGTGTATCGCGACCTCGTTTAAATGGTCCTCCGAGAAGTGTCATTAGCAGCGGAAACTGTAGTAAATGTACTAGTGGAATACATAACATTGGAAGAAAGTCGGATCCAAATTTCGTCGCCACAAAAACAGGCAAAAACCATTGCCATGCAAGAAGAAAAATGCCGAATGTCTCAATAAGCTCCGAACGACAAGGTCGAATCGAAAAGTCATCTTTATCTTCTTGTTTTTCTTGATCAAACTTCAGTCTGGAGAGAAGCGGTTCTAACGCGATAGCCAACTCTCGCACTGATGGATTGGATAAAAGAAGACCAATATCCATTTTCTCGAAAATCTCTTGCCGAATGAGGATGAGTGCACGCATGGCACCCAACGACGTACCACCCAAATGACCGAATGACACCAGTACATCTGGAATTGAGTTCAAACGAAACGCTCGGAAAAAAATATTTTGTAACTTTTTTTCAAGCGGCGATAAAATCATCAACTTCTGCGGCTCCAGCCTCGTTTCTGTCACTGAGGCGATTTGTCGCAAGCGTTTTCGATCAATTTTGCCACTTGCATTAAGCGGTAATTTAGGAACAAGAAACCATTTCGATGGAATCATGTATGAAGGCAATTGAGCACGACAACTGACGATAATTTCATCAAGGAAAGTGTTATTGTCGATATGTTGTTCTACTTGAATATAAGCGGCCAGATAACTATCATCTTCGGAGTCTTCTTTCATGACAACGCAATTTATGATCTTTGATGAAGATCGAAGGATAACCAATTCAATTGCAAATAGTTCGATACGTTGACCTCGAAGTTTCACTTGAAAATCTCGTCGACCAATGAAAAAGAGTTCGCCCGAGTCAATATCCAGTCGACCTAAATCGCCAGTCAAATAACATTGCTCACCATTAATATCAATCAGAACCTGTGCCGTCAAATCAGGTCGCCCATAATAGCCAGCAAAGACACCGACACCTACAAAGATCAAAATCAGAAGAGATTAGGCAGACTTGACTCAGAAGCAAATAAGCGACCTCCTATGACAATTTCAGCCTGCTGTCCAGGCACTACTGGTTGCCGATAGTCATCGAGTAGATAAATTTGATATCCCTTCAATGGGCAACCGATAGGTATCATGGTGGTTGTTGAAAGTTTTTCACGACAAATTTCATGACAAGTAGCTACTAAAGTAGCTTCCGCAGGTCCATAAACATTGAAGAAGCGACTTTGCTCATTGGCATAAGGTAAAAATTGAAGAATAGATGAACTCAGCAGTGATTCACCTGTGAAATGAAGACATCAGTTATCAGTTTACAATTATTGAAGCTTCATTGAAGGAATTCTGCATATTCTTATATAGTTTCCTACCTCCTAGATACCAGTATCGTACTTGTTCGACTCTTTTTTGAGTGTGGTAGTTCTCATCAAGAAACCGACCTAAAGCATTCATCCATGATGGGACAGGACCGACATATGTGACTTTCTCTTGCTGAATAGTTTTTGTCACGTAATCCAAATCCATATGGCCATCACTCTTGAGCAGAACCAGTTGAGCTCCTCGAACAAGACCACCAACAATTTCCTCCAAATGAGTATCAAAAGAAACACTCGTCAATTGGAGAATGACGTCGCTAGTCTGCACAACGTACGTTTCTATGTAATTCATGAAATTTCGATGACGTAGTTGAACACTTTTTGGAGTGCCTGTCGATCCAGATGTGAACACAATGTGAGAAATAGATTCAGATGTGACAGCAACCTCAGACAATTGCCTCATTTGAGTATCATTGAGATAGAAATTCGATCCATCAATATCGCAGATGTCGATAATAGACACATTGAGTTGACTCACATATGAATGCGACTTTCGATTGACAAGCACTACTTTGGCATTAACCTGATGAATGAGTGAGTGAAGACGATCGAGAGGATCATTTGGATTCAATGGAGCATAGATACCACCCGACATCATAATACCCATGATACCCACAATCATTTCAATACTTCGATCAACACATTGACACACGATATCACCTGGTTGCACACCCTTCTCTTGAATGAGAGTTGATGCCAATTGCTGTACTCGAGTCAGTAGTTCGCCATAAGTCAATGACTGATCGTCGAGTATAACAGCTAACTTGCTCGAATGCATCATCGCTTGTTGGACGAATGCATGATGAATACAACAAATATCATGGTTTGTTGTGTGAGGTCGACTGAGGGTTTGCACTAGTTCTCGCTCGGCAGGTAAAAGAATAGACAATTCATAGATAGGTTGTCTTTGCCAATCAAATGACGAGCAGAATAGTTGTCGACATAGAATATGAAATCGATTAGCAAGTGTTTGTACAGTTGTATGATTGAACAGGTCACGGGAGCAATCGAGTGTGCATGCAATCGAACTCAAGAGCAGATCGTGAGTGATCATAAGCGATAAATCGAACGTTGTTACGATCTCAGTCTCACTATAAGGGCTGTTATTGGACAAAGTCTGTTTGATTAGTTGTAGATGAGCATGACCCAGTTGAACTGTACTCAAATTATGTTCCTCGAAGCAGTTTGTTTGAAAGTTGAAAGAAATATTCAAGTAGCTGGTTGACGGCGTCGACGATGCTTCAAGAATGCATTGAAGTGGAAGATAACTGTGTTTTAAACTGCGATCATAAACTCCGGCTAATCGATGCAGAAAATCTTCAAAATTCTTCGATGGATCCAGGTTAAAACGCAATGGAATTCTATAGTAAGCAGTGTTTCAAGATGGATCTATCTAAATAGAAGTGTGAAAAACAAGAACTCACAGATTATCAAACGTTCCAATGATATTTTTCGATTTGACCAGGTGCCGGTAATTGCAATGCATGGCGATGCATAAATCCGTATTACCATTAGTAATCTTGAATAGAAATACATAGAAGCATGCGAGTGATAGAGCTTGCAACGATATATTTGCTGTTGAAGCATAATTAATAAGGTCTTTGGCTACATCGTCATCGAACTTGAAGCCAGCCGTGTAAGCAAAGCCAGTGTGTGGTTTCTCATAGTTTCGTTGACGATCGATTGGCAAATCAGCAGGATGATTCCAGTCGTATCCGAACATTGTTTCACGCCAGAACGTGCTTGCAATTTTCGTTGGCATATGCTGCTCCGTGACACTATCTAAACAAGCGAAATCAAACGGAAATGGATGCAAGCATTAGTAGAAAATGGTCCCAACTTACAGTCAATGTAACGAAACTCATGTTCATCATATGCAAATGTCATTTCACATTCATATGCCGCACGAAGATCTCGGTGAAAAATATTCAACGATGGTATATCAAATGTATAACGATGAAAATTGAAAATTATGAAATCTCCTGCTCGAAGAATATCATTGTTACCATTGTCTTGTATAACCATGTGAACGCGAAATACACGACCATGAGGGATATCGAAATTAGAAGGATTACGTAGCTCGTCTAGCATAATAGCTCTCACATCGGTCTCGCTCTTGAACACACTTTGGATGATGACAAATAATTCTTCTTGATCCCGAGGTTGAACAATGTGTTGCATCAAACAATTTTGCGTAGTATCAAAGTAGAGTGAAGTTCGCAGGGAACTGTGTTTGAGGACTATAAGTCGGAGAGCCCGTCGAAGACTATCAATTGAGACAGTTCCTTCCGTGAGCTGATAACAGAATGGCATCTGGTGCATAGCGATTCGTGAGTCGGAGTTGATTTGTTCATCGAACCAAATGCGCATTTGACCGAAAGATGCAGGTGCTATAGTAGAAACAGACAACAATGGAGAACTGTGATGAGAATCTGAGGTGAATACGATACCTATCATATTAGTTTTGTCGATGAAATAGGATTGCGTATGCTGTTTATCATCCTTAATTTCTTCTGGCAAAACTAAAGAAAGATCGCCGATTGATTGTTCTCGTATCGTTATAGCCGTAGGCAAGGGTGAGAATAATTGTTCGACAACAAGCTGAAAGCGTTTAGCAATGTTTGTAACCGTGCTCTGATCAAAAAGATCTTTTGAGACGATAAACTCGACTCCTATCGTGTGTGTCTTGACTATATGTTCTACTGACAAGGTCATATCAAATATGGCCACAGCACTAGTTGGATTTCCAATTGACACAGTACTAATATCAGTAGCAGACATGAGGCAAGGTTCAATCTTCAACCCATGATCGAGTTGAACAGGTGTCGCTTGATGTTCATCTAGAGTAAACATTGTTTGGATCAAATTGTGTCGATGGATGCCTTCGATCGGAATTTGCTGGATGATATTTTGATAGGGCAACTGTGTATGCGGCTGCGCTTCAAACATGATGGTCGAAACTCGATGAAGCAATTGTTCGAATGTATCTTGTGGATCAACACAAACACGCATCGGAACAGTGTTCACAAACATTCCTATAATTCGTTGGAGTTCTGGTCGATAACGATTAGCTTGTACAGTACCAACGATGAGATCTCGTTGACCGCCAGTCAACTTGAATAGAAAAACATAGTAGATTGCAAGACTCACTTGATATAGGGTGACATGGAGGCGAGACGCATAGTCGATAATTTGCTCGGCAATATGACTATTGAAGTAGAATTTAATGCTCCATCCTTTACCAGTACGAATGCCATTAAGAGGACACTCTCGATCCGTCGGTAGGGCGAGATTTTTTTCGATGTAACCAAGAAATCTTTGGCGCCAATACATTTTCGCCGGTGTCATGTCGATTTGTCGTTCATGAACTGAGTCTGTAACGAAGAATATCGTTGAAACGAATGTCTACTACAGAGTCGACTAGCAACATAAGATCCTCCCGAATTAGAGAACTTCGTTGGGACTCATAAGATACCGAACATATCAGAAGACTCGATCTTCTTATCCTTGGCAGTTTTCAAAGGCATTCATATGTATCGAGAAGAAATTTCTAGGCATGAAACGAAAAACTTTTTTACTAGTCAGAAATAGTGTAATCAAAAGTTTTTCTGAACATGTTTGTTTGCTTTGTTGTCTACAAATGTCACGATTTACTTGCTGTCTGTCACTGACTCCTTGTATAGTATTATTTGAAAATCGAAGACGTTTCGAAAAAAGATCTAAACTTTGACGAATATTTTATCATAGTAACTAGCAACTTTGACTGTTCGACGTTCATCATTTGTCTATTGAAGTCTCTCATTTGAAAATCGATGTGAATATTTGATTCTTTGAGGAGATGTAGCTTTTAAAGGTCTTGTTACCATAATTATGACATTCTGCATGCAAATAAATCTCGCTACCTTCATTCATTTTATTTACACATCACTGACTTATTCCTTTTCAGTCTCAAAAAAATTATGCCATGTCTGAAAGATTGTCGACAAAGTTCTCACTGTCATAAGTTAAGACTAGTTGTTACGAAAAATACAGCAATTAGATAAATATCTAGGTCAGAGAATTTCAGAACTACTCTTGAGAATTTCGACATGTATAAAATTATAAAACTTGATATTGACAGAAGATGAATTTGTTCTTATAACGATTTCACGAATAGCTTCAAGGATAGGAAATACATGTAATTGGCTTGTGGCTTTTCGACTCTTAATTGAACTCTGCAATTCTAGACATAGAATCCATTAATTATGTAACCTGGCTGTATCGAAGCTTATTCCCAATAGGGGTGAGGAGTTATTGTTATTTTTTGTTATTAATAACAATAACAATAACAAAAAAAGTTATTGTTATCAATAACAAATAACAAAAAAGTTATTGTTATTAATAACAATAACAAAAAAAGTTATTTGTTATTAATAACAAAAAAAATAACAAATAACTTTTTTTTCCGAAAAATCTTAGTTATGCTTTGTTACTATGTAAAAGTATACCAGTTCTATTTGCTCATTATTGTCCAATTGCTTGATGATGTTGCTGATCGCTATCTCCATTAGATAGCCTATGAAACTGAGAAAAATCCTAAAAAGATCTTTTCAAGTATCTTGCTCACCTACAGGTAAAATTTACTAATCGGTTTACGAGGAACGATTCCTCAATGTTCGATTGCCTTTGACTTGATGTTTTGGTCAAATAAAAGTCTTTGCGAAATGAGATTCTAGGTGCCATTTTTCGACTTATGATCTGTACAATCTTTCTAGACATTTTCTCATCTTCCAAAGGCTTACATCTGACCAACGCATCAAGTCAAAGACAATTGAGCATTGAGGAATCGTTCCTCGTAAAGCGATCAGTAAATTGTGCCTATAGATGAGCAAGATACTTGAAAAGATCTTTCTAGGATTTTTCTTAGTTTCATAGGCCATCTAATGGAGATTGCGGTCAGCAACATCATCAAGCAATCAGACAATAATGAGCAAACAGAACTGGTATACTGTTACATAGTAACAAAGCATAACTAAGATTTTTCGGAAAAAAAAGTTATTTGTTATTTTTTTGTTATTAATAACAAATAACTTTTTTTGTTATTGTTATTAATAACAATAACTTTTTTGTTATTTGTTATTGATAACAATAACTTTTTTTGTTATTGTTATTAATAACAATAACAATAAATTCACACTCCTAATTCCCAAGGGTCCTAACAAGAACAAATGAGATGTCATTTTCTAATGTCCATTTCAGAGATAAATGGCCGTGGATATTTTTCGAATAACTTTTGATAGGAATGAGATAGAGAGCTGTGGTTTTCACCGTTGGAAAGAGCAGATGAAAATGCATCGAACCATGTATAGAAGGATTTTTCTAACGACTTTCCTGAAGGTTTTAGTCAAACCCTTTCAAAGAAATGCGTTTTTCTCCTACGTTAAAAAAGTGATTTTTCCATCGAAATATCACAAAAAACCTCCTTTTTTCGACTATTTTGTTCAAAAAATGGGTGGTGAATTGCACTCCAATGGCTAGAATATCGTCTTGGTAGTAGTTAGGAATAGAGCCTTGCCATAGTTTTTTGTAGCTCTTCATTTGGCGGTTCTAGCACACTCCTGAAAGTCAATAAATTAATATTGCAATCATGAGAGCCATGCTGTTTTTCTTGAAGTTTTACGTAAAACCTTCAGGAAAGTCGTTTCGAAAAACCTTTCTATATATGGTTCGATGTATTTTCATCTACTCTTTTCAACGGTGAAAACCGCAGCTCTCTATCTCATTCCTATCAAAAGTTATTCGAAAAATACCCACGGCCATTTATCTCTGAAATGGACATTAGTTGTTCGAAACATGAAGGTGATAGTTGTAACGACTCGGGTCAACCACAATGATCTTGAGCTCACACGGCAAATTCAATTGAAACAATACCTATAAAAGTTGCTATCGCAATTCGGATGTAGTCAAAATCTGGAGTGCTCGAATTTTGAAGCTTTTTTAAGGGTTCTGACTTGAACGGCATATTATAATACAGAGCGGGTGGGGTAGAGTGCTGTCATTCATCATATGTCAGAGCATTTTTAGAGCTATGAGCATAAGCAATTCACCTCCTTATTTTATAATTATCTCGATCTAAGCAGTGAACTGAAAATTTTTACTGCTAATAGCACTACATGAGCTTTTGTTTGGAGCATCAAATTATTTCTGGTTAGTTGGCGTGCACTGGAATTATACATCGAGTACTATCTTCATCCCGTATTTACTACACATCGATTATTTTCAATGAGTGTTTCTTGAACAATCTCATTCAAAGAGGGATTTTACTCTTTTGCAGACACTCAAACACTTTGATTGATTTCCGCCTTTCAGCGAGAAAATTCATCGTTGACCAGCCAAAAAATCCATGTGAACAACTTCGGGTGACCGAAACCGTTGAATTTCCATGTGTATGCTACCACTGCAATTTGTTACTAGACGTGCAGTCTGGAATCATATCCCGAGTGGCTGGCGAATGTATATATTATTTCACGATGCAAACAATTATGCGAACTATGGAAGTAGAAAAAAGAAAAAATACCAGATCTAGAAGCCTATAATTCCTGAAAATCTAATCAAAAAGGCTGCTTCCTGACACACTACATTCTACTGCGAACTCAAGTAGAAGAGTAGTTTTAATCGATGTTAAGCAGATTAGGAATGAGAGAAAGCAAAACTCTTTCACCACTAGAGTAGTCGATGTTAGCAACGGAAAAGCCGTAGCCCAAGTGAAATTATTGAGTTCAAGATAACCGTGTACTAGAGCACTTTCCAGCAGGGCACCCGCAAAACTGTCTTGCTACCAGTATGTCACAGGAGCATGATTACGTAACTTGCTGCAAATTCTCCCAGTACTGGTGTACTTCAAGGTAATTCATCGGATACTTGCTCTAGTAATTTTACAATTTCAAATGCATTATAAGAAAAATTTTTTCGACGAATTGGTTCAGTGCACACTCAGAAACCTCTTACAGATGTTTACCCAAGTACTCAACAGGTACTCAAATACTGAAAATTACCTATGACATTGTGATATCAGGGTACTCAACTCGGCTAGCAGGTATCTTGGATTCAGTACTGTCATTTGGGACTGTTCTTATCGTGTATTCTTTAGAGTCAAAAAGCGAGTAGCACAAACTACTAATATAAAATCGGCTTCATTTGTGAAGGAACACTGATCATAACAAAGAATGTATGCACGTCCCAGTTTCTAGTGTGGTAAAGAAACTGATGACATCGTGTTAAAACTTATGTTTCACATTTTATCATTGATTCCCAAAAACCATGACTTTTAAAAAGTGATCCATTAAAGTGATGCCTTACGCCACAGAGTACTGCTTAACCAAAAATCTCTGCTTCTCGTGAACTTTATCCTATTTTATAGAGCGCTATGCTTTAGAGATACAAACTAAGTCTATGATCTTATCGAATAGATTTCAACTGAGATATTGTAATCGGTTGAATAATTCCAAAAATAGCTTGTTTACTTCCTTGAGACAGTTTCATTATACATATCTTCCAGTATTCTTAATATATCTCATAGGTAACAAAAGGAAGTTGTTAAAGCTATTAGATATGGGGTGTGGGTGTGAGTGTGCGGGGGAGGGGGAGGGGGCTGTGAGTGTCCTAATTTTTCAATAATATTGTCCTGCATAGGTGACCTTGGAAAAACCAATCATGGCTTCAATATAGATTATACGACGAGGTTGTATAACTATATCACAAGAACCACAGGTTCTAATGTTTAGTCGTCTCAAATGCACTATAATATTTAGCATCGTCAGCTATATCAACTGTCAGATTTTTCACATTGGCTAATTTTCTAAGAAGGAACTGATTCGCAAAGCTGGCTCGTGCCTCATGAAGTAATTGTTGCATATTTTATTTCTTGGTATATTTCTGCCTCGAAGAATCGATCTACGATACATTTCGATTGGAATATGTTACTTACTTCAACTAGCTCGGAAACGATAGTTTCATCAAGATCAATTGAAATTTATGTAATGCAAACAACTTCCAAAGAGGAGCCTCTGTGGTGGGAACAGTTTTAGAGATGTTAGTCATCGATGTTTTTTGCCACCAAAGTCGAAAAAGTTGTCAGCTAACATGTTTAAACAGATCTCAAAACACGAAGTTGAAATATATGATTGAAAATTGACTTTTATTGATTGAACACGAATATCGCGCATGGATCCTATATTTAGTTATGTAAGATGACGAAAACTGCAATCAGTACAATCACTGACAATCATATATGCCAGCTGATAATACCCAACAGTTTTATCCGAAATTGATCAACTTAAGAAGGATTATAATTGCTGAAAATTTCATATTGAAATTTGAACTTTTATGTATCGATGATGGTGATGAATATTTCTGAGTGCATTCTAAAGAGCAAGGTTCTATTCTTTTGTTGAACTCTCGCTGAGTCATATTTTGCTATCTGAAACTTATGATTGCATCCTCACATTGTACTAACTTGATACTCTTTGTAAAAGTGTTTCAGCAAATTTCATCGAACTGGACAAGAGCAACCTTATCACACAGGGATCTAGTTGTCGACTGTAGACATATGGCTGCTGATATTCATAGAAAATGTTCAATATAATGTAAATCTCAAATGGACATCATAGTACCATATTAAATTATATATCTAATAGCTTTAACAACTTCCTTTTGTTAACTATGAGATATATTATGAATACTGGAAGATATGTATAGTGAAACTGTCTCAAGGAAGTAAACAAGCTATTTTTGGAATTATTCAACCGATTGCAATATCTCAGTTGAAATCCATTCAATAAGATCATATACTTAGTTTGTATCTCTAAAGCAATGCGCTCTATAAAATAGGATAAGCTTCATGGAAACCTGAGATTTGTCAATTGAGCACTACTATATGATTTTAGGTCTTGATTCTCGTGGAATAATACCTAAATGAGTGTTGAGAATATGCAGCGCTCGAACACTTTATCAAATCAAGTATGCATAAAAAATTACTGCAAACTCACAGTCGATATATTGCAATATTGGTTGGACATCTGTGATTGAAAGTTGTGATTCATCAGCATAGCATTGACGAAGCTCATCGATAAATATATCCTCTGATAATCCATCGAACGCAGCGTGGTGAAAATTGAAAAGGATCCAATCACCAATTGTGATAGAGTTATCACTTCCGGAAGAATTAAGCGTTGACAAACGATGGTGTACAATGTGACAGCGACAAATTCGACCCTGAGCAACATCAAAATGTTGTGGATTTGTAAGCTCATCAGTGAAAATTGTATGAAGAGAGTACTCATTCCCAATGAAGCTTTCGCGAAACACGAACCAATCGTGTTCGTCATTAGGATGAATATGTTGAATCAAATTTGCGTTGATAGGATCAAACTGGAGAGATGTGCGCAGAATAGCATGTTTTTGAGTCATTCGTCGAAGAGCTTGTTGTAGACGACTGATTGACAAAGAACCTTCACACAAGCGATACAATAAAGGCACATTATAAATGGCGACGGTCTCGTCCATAAAGGAGCGAAAGCGAATTTGTTCGTCAAGAACAATGCGGTATTGTGCAAAGGAGGCTTCAGCTAAAAAATAAACAGAGATTGATATCATCATTTTAAAGCTTTATTCACTGCTATGGTTACCATGGTCAAGATGTAAACAGAACCATGTTTGATGACGCCCACCAACGTTCGACTCAATGGCTTCAGTTAAGAGTCGTGCATGTTCAGCAATGGACGCCTTTCGAAAACATGCCACTATGTCAGGAGCAATATTGAACTGTGTTCGATAAAGATGATATAATTTCATGAATAAAAGTGATGTTCCATGAAGAGCAAAGAAGGATGTATTAACTGAGATACGCTCTTTGTGCAAAATTTCACACCAGATACGATGGATTCTTTTTTCAATTCCTGAAGTCGGTTCGATGTACTCATTTAATAATTCAGTCAAGATGTCAAGGTTCGGCGCATGTAGAGCTTTCCGATCAACTTTCCCATTGGCCGAAAGCGGAAATCGTTCTAGTATGATAAACATCGATGGTACCATCGAAGAAGGCAAATGGGAGAAGCAATATTCACGCAACTCCTTTTCTCTAACTTTGTCTGGAGATGCTTCGACGAAGGCAATGAGATACTCTTGTTCATGATGTTTTTGTTTCATAACGATACAATGCGAAACGAATGGTGATCCTTTAATCACTGTTTGTTCTATTTGACCGAGTTCGATGCGTTGACCTCGAAGTTTCACTTGAAAATCTCGTCGACCAATGAAAAAGAGTTCGCCCGAGTCAATATCCAGTCGACCTAAATCGCCAGTCAAATAACATTGCTCACCATTAATATCAATCAGAACCTGTGCCGTCAAATCAGGTCGCCCATAATAGCCAGCAAAGACACCGACACCTACAAAGATCAAAATCAGAAGAGATTAGGCAGACTTGACTCAGAAGCAAATAAGCGACCTCCTATGACAATTTCAGCCTGCTGTCCAGGCACTACTGGTTGCCGATAGTCATCGAGTAGATAAATTTGATATCCATTCAATGGGCGACCGATCGGCACAGAAATAGTTGCCGAAAGTTTTCCACAAGCTATTGGATAACGAGTGGCCACAAGTGTAATCTCAGCGGGTCCGTAAGCATTGTAGATGCGTCCTTGCTCCCCGATAAATGGTAAAAGCCGCTGAACGGTCGAACTAAGCAGTAGTTCACCTGCACAAAAAGAGAAGTATTCCATGAATAATATCTAGGCAGCCTCAAGCTTTCTTCTTCCTTACCTCCTGCGTCCCAGCAAAGTACTTGTTTTAATCTTTCCTGAGCATCCGGATTCTCGATAAGAAACTGTCCCAGAGCATTCATCCATGAGGGTACAACTATGATATAGTTAATGTTGTGTTGATGAATCGACTCTGTAACATAATGAAAGTCAAAATGACCTCCAATTCTGAGCACAACCAACTGTGCACCCACTACAAGAGCACCACCTATCTCTTCCATATGCACATCGAAAGAAGCATTTGTTATTTGAAGAACGATATTATTTCCTTGCATGAGATGCGCGTCCATGTAACCTATGAAATTTCGATGACGTAGTTGAACACTTTTTGGAGTGCCTGTCGATCCAGATGTGAACACAATGTGAGAAATAGATTCAGATGTGACAGCAACCTCAGACAATTGCCTCATTTGAGTATCATTGAGATAGAAATTCGATCCATCAATATCGCAGATGTCGATAATAGACACATTGAGTTGACTCACATATGAATGCGACTTTCGATTGACAAGCACTACTTTGGCATTAACCTGATGAATGAGTGAGTGAAGACGATCGAGAGGATCATTTGGATTCAATGGAGCATAGATACCACCCGACATCATAATACCCATGATACCCACAATCATTTCAATACTTCGATCAACACATTGACACACGATATCACCTGGTTGCACATCCTTCTCTTGAATGAGAGTTGATGCCAATTGCTGTACTCGAGTCAGTAGTTCGCCATAAGTCAATGACTGATCGTCGAGTATAACAGCTAACTTGCTCGAATGCATCATCGCTTGTTGGACGAATGCATGATGAATACAACAAATATCATGGTTTGTTGTGTGAGGTCGACTGAGGGTTTGCACTAGTTCTCGCTCGGCAGGTAAAAGAATAGACAATTCATAGATAGGTTGTCTTTGCCAATCAAATGACGAGCAGAATAGTTGTCGACATAGAATATGAAATCGATTAGCAAGTGTTTGTACAGTTGTATGATTGAACAGGTCACGGGAGCAATCGAGTGTAAACATCAACTTGTCGTTGATTAGATCAGACTGTATCATAACTGAGAAGCCAAATGTCCTCTGCAGATCATCTGCTGTAACATTCTTTGGAGCCGTCGTCATGATAAGCAGACACTTCTCATCAAGGAGCAAATCGTCCTGCACTTGTGCATTCTTTTTTGAATCGGGAGCCATTGTGCGGAATGTAAACAACGTATCGAGTACAATTGACGTCTTATTTGATGAACTGCGAGAATAAAAATGTGCATATTTCATTGTACGAATTGACATTTCTTCGACTTGAACAACGAGCTGTGAGAAGGGCATGTGTGGATCAAGACGAAGATAAAAAGGAATTCTGTGACAAAATCAGAATTCATGATAAGCACTGAAAACAGATGCAAGAAGACGATCTAATAATAATACTCACGTCTTTATGAATGTATCGAAAGTGGCTCCTGTGTTTGACTGATACTGAAAATTTATATTGCGTCCAATGCACAAATCTTGTTCGCCGGCGGTCAGCTTAAACAAAAACGCATAATAACATGCGAAAGCCAAGTATTCCAGCGTCGAGTTCGTTTTCGACGCATAATTCAGGAATGAACATGTTATGTCTGAATCAAAGGTAAATGTAGTCGACCACACTTGATCAGTGATCTCATCACTAGAAGCGCGTCGTCGATCATAGGGTAATGGAAGAAGTCGATTGAAGTCATAGTCGTGAAGTGTTTCAAGCCAAAATGCGTCACTTTCTGCCATAAAGGTATCTGAACAATCGCAGTTGTACGACGACAAAGAGCAGTATTTCCTCATCATCTTCAACAGAGAAATTATCACTGCAAAACGGATTAGAAATACATCTTTTACTTAACTCACATCGCTTCATAAGAAGCTCAAATATCTAAGTAATCAAAAGAAATGCAGTATGGCATCTAGGACCAGATAACTTGACGAAGCATATTTGATCTACTTCTATTCTGCTTAATTCTATCGGCATCTTTAAGGTGGCGTCTGCACTTTCTTTTCAATTTCGGGTGATGCAGTCGACTGGTAGGAATGATCGGATTTTTATATCGCTTTGAATTATCATCTATAGATTTATAAAGTTAAATGCACGGATAAGGAGAGAATTAAAAGTAAAATGTTGATTTTTGGCTTTTACAATTGGTCTATCACACATGTATCCTTTCTTTCAAGTACACCACAAATAGGCTCAGCAATGAGTCAAATAATGTAACGCCACATGTTCTGAGATGATCTGTGAAGGAACTTCCATCTATTAAATCCGAAATATATACGATCAATCTTCTACATAATTACTCAGTACTTTCAAGCTAGCAGTACCATCTTACCTTGATTAACATATGCTTGCCGCAAACAACATACAATGGGTCCAACAAACATTCGTCTAGCTCTATCCAATAATGATGTGTGGTCCACCATTATCAAGTACAAGAGGTTTTAGAGATTTAACAAATACCATTTGACAGAGCATTTCTAGATGCCTCTACAGTAAACTTTTCAGTTTTGGATCTGCGTTTGTTCCTAGTTTATAGCAAAAATAGTAACAATATATCACATTTTCATGTGTAAAATTTATTTGTCCATGAATGAGACAATTATGTTTTTCTTGCAAGAGAAAGGTCTCAAACACGCTTAACGGATGCGACTTAAAGACAGAGACTTTCAGTTTTTTGTAATCAAGGTTGTCACTGTGATTGATTTTGGTTGGGTGGGTACAGGTGCGAGCGAGCGAGAGAAGCAGTGACCTCACCCATCCCTCTTCCTATATATGTTTACTCTAGTTCAGAATCAAACAGTTCGTTTTTTGGAATATCGCCTTAAGCCGTGGTTAACGACGATTTTAATGAACTGTGAAAGCCACATAATTTGTTTAGTTATTTCATACTGACGCAAAATACAGTGCATAAATGTTGCAATGAGAGCTAGTGTGGCACTTCATCTTTACTTTATCCGATAAAGTACACTTTAAAAAACCAGGGGTATTACTGAACGCTACAAGTTTTGCATTTCCGTACGGAACTTTTTCAGGTTTCGTAAAATGAAAAATTGTTTCGCACTTTCCGTACCAAACCTTTTCTGGCTCGGAAAAATTTGACGGATTTAGTATATTTCATACTAAACCATTTCTAGGTTCAGAAAAAAAGCAAAGGGGTTCGCACTTTCCACACGAAATCATCATATCTGCCTAAAATGAAAAAAATTGTTTCGTATCTTCTTCACGAAACTCTGTGTGGTTTGGTAGAGTAAGGAAAGGTTCTGTATGATTTGTAGAGAACCTTCGATAGTTTCGTTCAATACAAAACAGTTTTGTATTTTTTTTTCTACGGAATCTATTATATATGGTTGATACAGTGAAATGTTACGTAGTTATCTTATGAAACCCTTCACAGTTCCGTATAATATAAGATGATATCGTATTTTTCTTCCCGAACTACTTTCGTACTTTGAGAAAAGAAAAAGGGTTCGTATATTTTCTACAGAACCTTCTGCGTGAGCGATTCCTGTCAAAGTTTTTTCCCCGAGCTCTTTTCTGTGACCGGTATGAGAAAGCTTTTATACAAAACCGTTAATATTAGCTGCGTATCAAAAGGTTTCATGTAAACCAATTTGCCTAGACGACATATGAAAATGGTTCCTGATTCGTTAAAATCATCCAATATTAGATAATAAGAATCATGTTTTCATTTATCCTTTACTATCACTAAACAATGCAATCGCTAAGTGTTAATGGGATTGAAAGTCATTAAAATCGATTTATTGCTATAAAAGTCTTAGATATAGAGAGTTGCTGCTATTATCTCTATTCGTCATCCTACGTTCCTCGCTTGTATAATACACAATTAATGAGTGCTCTAGCATGTTGATCTTATGAAGAGTGAGAGTCATGTTGAGCGTATACGTACTGGGGATACTTTCAAGGATATGAGTTCAAGAGTGTAGGTGTAAGGGTATACAAGTAATGATATAGACATAAAAATACAAGTAAAAGGATATAGATGCGATAAGATAGGTTTAAGGCACTAGAAATGAAGGGATACATCTTAGGATATAGATCTAACTATAGAGGGGTAAGGATATAGTCAAAAGGATATACTAATAAGGGGTTAAATATAGCAATAAGAGTTTAGGCATACAAGTAAGGGATCAAACGTAGTTATCAAGGTTTAAGTATAGAAATACCAAGTTAGGTATACAAATAAGGGATTAGATACAGTTCTAAGGGTTTAAGTATAGAAACTATTGGTAAGATATGCGAATAAGGGATTAGATATAGTTATAAGGAGTTAAGTATATGAATAAGGCGTTATGTATAGTTATAAGGGTTTACGTATATGAATAAGCGTTTAGCTATAGAAATAAGAGGTTGAGTATAATGATAAGGGGTTGAGTAAAGAAATAAGAGCTTAACTGCAGAAATAAGGGGTTAGATATAACTATAAGGGGTTATACATAAGTTATAAAGGGTTAAGTATAGAAATAAGGGGTTAAATACAGGAATATAGGGTACATATAGGAATAAGGGGTTTGAAATAGTTATAAACGGTTAAGTATTGGTATAAAGGTAAGTATAGAAATAAAAGTGTAGGGGTAAGTAGATAAGGCTCATTGTATTCTTGAGATCGCTACCAAACTCTTCGTACAAAACCCCAGGTCAAACGATCCCAGTCGGATCTCGCCAGTTCGGAATAATTTCGGTCGGATCCGGTCCTATATTTGTCGGGTTCCCATCAGCCGGATTCCGGTCCGGATTTCATCGGAATTCGACGGAGCGTGATAAAATCCAACCTGATCCGGCCCGGATTTCATCGTGTTCCGTCGAATTCCGATGAAATCCTGACCGGAATCCGGCTGATGGGAATCCGACAAAAACCTTGTCGGATCCGATCGGTTTTTTATGAAAGATGTCGGATTCAAATGAAATCCGAGGCGGATCCGATCGTTTTCGATCGAATCTACAGGTCGGATTGAATCTCCTGGGACGTTATTTTCGATTTGGCAAGAGGTCTTGTGGGAAACCTCTGCTACGAAACCTTTTTACAACAGTCTAGAAGAGGTTTGGTACGAAGGCTTTTTTGGTTTCTTAAAAAAACCTTTTTTGTTTAGAGTACAGGGTGAAATTTTTGGACAAAAATAAAAGTGCTCCGACGATTTCGAAAAGTATACAAGTCTACTCAGTTTTTATGCTGATTTCAAAGATACGTTTCTTTATGTGAAAATCCGATTTAACGCCACTAAACTCACATAACATTAGTCAAAAAAGTGCACTTTTCCGTACCGTTCGACTATTACAGTGCCCATTAAATGTATGGGACCAAATAGAAATCAAATGAGTTAAACAGGTGTTTGCACAAAAACTTGGAAAAAAATTCTTTTTTTTTTAAACCCGTTTCTCTACTATTATAAGCGATTACAAAAGTGATTTTTTTGAGGAATAAACTCTCGACAGATATACTACACGTTGTATATACAGAAATGTAATTTCTTTCCTCTTCTATATATATTCATTCAATTATTCCGTCGACCAGTAACTTGAAAAATCATCATATTTCAATTTTGTCTTTTTGGGACAAGGGCATACGATCTGCTTCTCTTATTCATCGTGAAACAAACATTCCATTGAGTGCTATTTATTACAATATTGACAAATTAAAACGAACAGGTGTACTTAAACATCGAGGTGAAAATGGTTGACCACGTGTTCTTGGTGGAAAAGAAAAAAAGCTATTGGTCAATACATTCGGTATAACAATGAAATAACTCTTAACGAAATCAAAGAAAATTTATCAAAAATGCACCACAAATCAGTGTCTACATCAACAATTAGTCGTCACCTTCACAAATATGGTTATAAAAATGTTTTCCCTCAATCTACTCACATGTTAATATTGAATGAAAAACAACGGCATGTACAAGGGGCCAAGAAGCATATAAATGATGATTTCAATAATACAATATTTACAGATGAATCCTCATACCAGCCTTTTCGTAATACAGTTCGCTGATGGACGAAAAATCCCAATCAAGAATTTAAATGCTCACCTAAAAATCGTCAGAAGGTTCATGTTCGGGGTGCAATAAGTGTGAAAAGTGTTATTGACATGTCACACATTCCGATGCAATCTCGATGGTCCATATTATGTTTCTATCCTTGAAGATTATCTTCTTCCAGCTGCCACACGTGAGTAAGGAAAGAAAATAATGTAACGTTACTTGTGTATTCTTTCGTTTTTAGATCAATTTGGTTCAAATTGGCGGTTGCAGCAGAACAATGACCCCAAACACACCAGTAATATTTGTCAAAAACTTATCGACAAGAATGTACCACAGTTATTAGATTGATCATCAAATAGTCTTGATGCAAATCCCATCAAAAATATCTGGTCGATCGTGAAACACAACGTATAAAAAAGAAAACCAACAAATACTGATGAGCTCGAACTATTTTTGCTGAAGAATTCGAAAATATCCTTATTAATGTTATGAAAAATTGTGTGATGTCGATGAAAAAACGAAGTTTGTCTCTTATCGATGGTAAAGGTGAACGAATAAAATCTTGAACTATGCTATTCGATATTACTAGGTGTAGGCTGTCAATTCCTACGCAAAACTTTGAGAGGGCTCTTGTTTGAGGAAATATTGCATAACAAAATGGGCGAGTTCTATTGCAAATACTTCAATATAATATTTAGAGAAGAAATTCAAAAAAAAGACTGATGAACTCCAACATTTTTCAGGTGAAAAAGTAAAAAAAAGTTGAAATATCCATAACAAATAATTCTGGTGTGGCCAAGGAAACGAGATATTTGCATAATATCTTTTTTAGAAGTCAATCAAAACAATATGAAATTATACTGTTGTATAGTACTCTTCGTGGGCTATCTACCACACTATAAAACAATTCGAATGGCACTTGTATAGAAGAAGATATCTGTGAAAGAAGGTTTCCAAGTTTTTTGCAAACATCTATATATCATTTTGTAGCCCTCTCTTTTCTCTGTCGAATACTAGATAACAGGGACCAGCTTACATGAAAAAAGAATTCAAACGAGTAAAAGTGCTGTTACATTGTATGCAATAAAATCATGTCCAATCGAAGAGTAGATAAAAGTAGTGACACTACTATTCTCAATAGCTCGAAAAAGAAATACTGGTTATTATATGAACTGATACAGCATGGAATGCCTTTCTATTCAAAACAAACTGGACTTACACGATTTTCAAAAATTTGTACTTTCTAGTCAAATACTCGACAAATAGAAAAGTACTGAGAAAACATCAAAGACCTTGTAAGACTTTAATGTTTTTGTGTAATGTTTTTCCTTCAAAATGACTTTCAATAGCCAATATTTTGCTTCAATTCCATACTAAAAGACTCATCTCACTTTTCTGCATGGACTTACTAATGAACTGTCTATGGACAATTAGTGTCCCAAACTCCATTGCTTATGCATCCCAGTCCTTTGACGAAATTTCGTTATGCACCTGCCGATTATGTAATATTGTTATGCATGATGAGGCATGGATTTACCATAGAGAGGTTGCGGACAAGTCAAACAAACGCAAGTTGAACTGACGAATACGAAGCGCCAACGACTATTGCTCGCCGAAGTAGATTTGAACAGCAACCTTCATTTTGTATTTTCTTTAAACCAAACGGCCCTGCTGTCTAAAAAAATATGTACCCTTGGAAACCCTTAAAGAGTTTCCGATTTTCTTACTATATTAAACCCTTTAAGAGTTTCTGGCAAGGGTTTTCGAAGTCTCACAAACCCCAAAAAAGTCAGTGTTGGTAATATTTGAGATCCTGATATCGGAAAGGAATAAAAGATTTCCGAGCTCCCGAAAACCTTTAACGCCATATGCCAACTGAAACTTCTGGAGCCGACTACACAGATCTCGACACCTTGAAAGACGTCATAGAAACTTTATCGAACGTATAGAAAAACGATCTGTTTAGAATGCCTGGAAGAGAACAACTAAAATGAAGATGGAAGGAACCAATGTTTTCTCATACCGCTTAACATTTGTGCTTTATCGATCTGAACCAGGGTTGCCAGATTGTCTGAAAAGTCAGGACAGTGTCTGAAATTTGGTTGTCTTTCTGATTTCCTTCTGACAGTCTGATTTTTTCTGATTTTAGCACTCTCGTCTGATTTTTCCTGTTTTTAATAATTTTCCCTGCTTTTCTCCTGAATTTTGAACTTTTCTAAATCATATCACAGCTTTTTTAGCGAAATTAAATCTTATCATAATTATTCGTGTGAACAATATTATAAATATCTTTTAACTCAAACACATTTGTTAAAGCAAATTCGAAAAAATGGAAAATATGAACAATAATATCGAATCTATGTTACATAATCATCAGTTTTTTCTTTCATAGGATCTTATAACTTATATCGTATATGTGTGATTTGTTTTTGTACTTGTTTTGTGAACGAATTTTGAGTTTAGCGAAAGAGTTCGACACTACGTGTCTTCATTAGTTTTTCCTTGTTAGCTAAACAGTATATTCATTGTATTATGCTTTTGTATAGCGAAATATCTTTGAAAATAAAGTATGAATTAATGAACAGCGATTCAATAGAGCATCTTGTACCAACATGATACCATAACAACCACGAGGTTTTTCAAAAACTGACTTTTCTGATTAATTTCTGATTTTGCAAAAAAAAATTCTGATGGTTTTCTGATTTTGAAAAAAAAATTCTGATTTTTGAGTTTTCGATCTGGCAACCCTGATCTGAACCTAAAACTCAAAAAGGAAATATTAATTTTCTGATTGTAATACATAATTGACCATCTATCTGCTATCGATATGAACCTAAATATAAAAACAAAATGTTAATTTTGCACTCATAATGTACAACTCACCAGTTGTATCTTATCGATATGCATCTTAACATAAAAAAAAGAAAAGATTACTTATCTATTCATTATATATAACTAACTATTTCTACCATAATCGATTGGAATCTAAAAATAAAAAATAAATAAAATAGTCATTTTCTGCTTATCATGTGCAATTCATCGTTTCATTCATATTCATATGAATCTTGACGTAAAAAAAGAAAATATTAGTTTTGCACTCATTATATGTAATTTATCAT
>CAJNOP010001023.1:38115-61162 GCA_905250075.1 Rotaria sp. Silwood1
TGGCAACCCTGCTGAATACTGACCTTGTCTCGAATCTGATTGGTCGAAAAATGGACCAATCAGATTCCTGGAGGGTTTTTCTCTTTTTGTATAGTGCTGAGTAGGTGTTCGTTCCCTGGCAATAAAGGGAACGAGTAACAAACTTTACGTCACTAGTATCATGGGATTGGGAGGATTGCGCTGGAAACCACATTCGTTTGGCATTTTGGATGGACGAAGCTGAAGTTCGGCAACAACTGGGAACCTGCCCTAGACGAACTTCTTTTGGTCTGCGCAGGAGATACTTGAGAATCTTGATCAAGAAAGTCATGCGCTATGGGCAAAACTTGAGGTCTATGCAGGTCAAGTGCATGATAAAAAAGGTTCGCCTAGGGTGGTAAGATATGATCCCGGCTCTGTTGTTAGTTTAAGTTGTTGAAACATAAGCGGGGCACCCTGGCGAATACGCATACTGTAGCCATAGACTGTTTCCAGGCTCAGGAGGTGACGGGAAGTAACTCGGAAACGTCGATGGGAAGCCGTACGGAAATTGAACGTACACAATCTGTTGGGAACCAAGTCGGTTGCAATCGTTTCCGTTGAGGAACCGAATATTCGGATTTTAAATCAAAATTGTCCGATTTTTTCCTTGAATTTCCCTCCTGTTTCGGTCGGAAATGACAAGAAAGAAAGCGGAAAAATCCGGAGAATTTCGTCCCGGAGTACTGCTTCCATGAAATCCCAGGAAAATCCTGGAACCGGCTGTTTTCTTGCTGGATTGTTCTACCTGGGTACATGCGTTTTAAATGTAGTTTTTAACATTTAAATCATTAAAACTTTGTAGACAAAGCATTTTTCTTAATATTCTATTTCAGGTTCGTTTTTAATTTAAAAAAAACTATTTATAATCAAAGTCAATAATTCGAGAATGAAAATATTTTTGTTGAATCTATCTCGCTAACCACTTATCAAGAAGCTGTTGAATCTGAATAAGTTTTTTCATTCTTTTTTTGTGTTCTTTTCTCTAAGTTGTTTAAAATAAAAATGTTGTTTATTATATTCGACCTCACTAATTGTCAATTGGAAATATGTTATCGATAAATATGCACATCGTTATATTAATTATTACAATTGACATGATAGTGAGAAGCAATTATGATCATTCAACTGTTTTATTCATGTTTCTATATTTCATTCTGATTGCTTGTTATGGTAAATAACTAGAAGAATCATAATTATTTTTTTTCGCCTGTCGTGCCTACTTGTCAATAGTCAAGTTTGATATAAATACGAGCCTCTTTGAAGAAAAGATATAACAGTAAAGAAATAACGTAAAAAAAATACGAATCTGATCCATTATTTTATATTCATCATCTAAAAATAGAACGGTGCAATGTTTGATAACCAACATTCGAATAAAACGACAGCAAATGGAAATATGAATCATGTAGAACCGAGTGAAATGCTAGATAAGAAGTATGAAAGATAATCATTTAGATTAAAATTTTCTTTTTTTGTCATTTTTTACAGAATGAATTCTTTGAAGGAAGAACAATCTATGAAAGTCAATTTTTGGCAACGATTTCACATGAAAAAGCAAAATAGAAAACCAACTAAAGCAGTGAGCATTCGAAGTTTGGTAAAAGAACATTAAATAATTCTTTGATTGATCTATGCTTTTGTTTACTCTTTAGTTTCGATATGCTACTTTTGCTGATTTACTTTACATGTTATTGGCAATCATTACTTCTGCAGCATTTGGTGCTACTAATCCTTTATTTTTCGTTGTTTTTGGTAATTCGATCGATTCATTTACTGATCGAGAGACTAATTTATGTTCACTCAATTTCACCTCTCTTACTCAAGAATACTGTCCACCAGGTGTCATGTTGACGTCGATTAACTTTTATGCATCAATGTCGTAAGATCATTCCCATAAAATTTTTATAAAACAGATAATGAATTATATTTAGATTGTGTAATTTTACTGGATCCAACTTTACCAATATTAGTTTTGATCTCAAAGACCAAACAAAAAATCAAATAATATTTTTCATAGTAATCGGTTGTGTTATTATTATATGTGGTTATATTCGAGTAACAGCTTTTAATATAACAGCAGAGAGACAAACTCGAACTATTCGACAAACTTTATTTCAATCAATTCTCAAAAAAGATGTTGTCTATTTTGACACTCATAAGACAGGTGAACTTAGTACACTTATATCAGATGATATCAATAAAATTCGTGATGGTATTGGTGATAAACTTGGTGCATTAATAGATACGATTTCGATTTTTATATGTTGTATTATTATTGGTACGCTATTTCTATCGGAGCATTCATTAGACGAAAAATTTTTAATCATTTCATAATATAGGTTTTGTCAAAGGATGGAAATTAGCATTAGTTATTTTCTCCACATTACCAGTAATAGTTACAACATTCATAATTACATCCAAAGTAGGATAGTTTTACACTGAAACTATTATTGCTGGAATAATCTGTTTGTTTATCAATAGCTTATTACGAGCTTGACTACGATTGAACTAAACGCATATAGAAAAGCCGGAGCGGTTGCTGAAGAAGTAATTACTTCAATTCGTACTGTTCTATCGTACAATGGTCAAGAAAAAGAAATACAGCGGTTTGTATTATAAAGGGTGTTTCATAAGTTTTGGCCCGATTTTTATTTTTAATTTTTTTTTGCATCTTTGTCATATTCAAAGGTGAAGAGGCCATGGATATATACAGTTGGTAAAAAAAGTATTCGACCATCCTGTTCAACTCTCTTGCAAAGACCTTATTCAAAGAAATACTTTAGAAAGACGGATTCTTGTGAAACTTATGTCTGATAGAGAACTTTGTTTGCTCTACCCAATGAAGGTATTTGGAGAAGAGAAGCAACATGTTTCCCAATTGAAATTTTTTTTTGTCAAAAATCATGAAATTTTCGAGAAAAAAGCCTCTGTCAGATTTTCTGACCCATTTGAATTAAAAAAAACAATTATGCATTTTTGTAGAGCACCTCACGGCGCATCGAATAGTATATAGGAAGTCGCATCTTCTTCAAGTCTTGCTGCATTAAGAATCCATATACTGCTGGCGATATGCAGTGGATAAGCATGCGCAAAAATCCGTTTCTTATATTGAAAAATTTGTCAATAGTTCTAGAAAGGATCTGTGACCTTGGTTTCTTTAGTGTCGGTGCAGAACACGCCTGGCTATCCATATTTGAAAACAGAACTTTTGTAGTGTATATTCTCACCCAATAAAAGTGGCAAATACTGAAAATGGGTCAGGACGCTCCAATACTTTTTACTCAGTATATGCCTACAAGAAGTATATGAATTCTGAATGCAGCAAGACTTAACGAAAATGCGACTTCCTATATACCATTCAATGCGCCGTGAGCTGCTCTACAAAAATGCATACTTGTTTTTTTTAATTCAAGTGGATCACAAAATCTGACACGGCTCTTTTATCCCGAAAATTTCATGCTTTCTGACAAAAAATTTTTTTCAATTGGGAAACATGTTCTTTTTCTTCTCCAAATACCTTCATTGGATAGAGCAAACAAAGTTCTTTATCAGACATTAGTTTCACAAGAATCCGTCTTTTTAAAGTATTTCTTTGAATAAGGTCTTTGCAAGAGACTAGCACAGGGTGGTCGGATACTATTTTACCAACTGTAGTTCGTGTCGTACAGTCCATCCTGAAATTTTTCATGAGTTGCCTAATTCGAATTATAATATAAATGAACATTGTAGTACTTAGGATGAATTCGAAAATAAATAAATAAACAATTCGGCCGGCACTTACATCCGACCAAAAAAAATTATGCGAATTATAATTCGAATTATAAATTTATAAATGAGATAAAAATTTCCTGAAGCTGTTTTCCTACAGGAATGCAATGAGATGCTACATGCAACACTTTGGATGCTACAATCATGCCCTTGCATGCCAGCACCGTCACCAAGGATGCTATAACCATCACCTACGATGGTACAAGCATCACCTCAGTTGCTACTACTATCATCTGTAATGCTATAAGCATCACCTGATATGCTAATAGCATCACTTAGGATGATACTAGCATCACCTGAGATGCTACTAGCGTCACCTAGGATACTACACTTAAAAAAATTTGGTATAATACCGAACCAAAAAGAGTATTGTAGATGGAAAAAAGGTTTCGTACATAGTACGGAACCTAAAAAGGTTTCGAATTCGTTGCAATTATCCGGCGCATTTTAAGTTCGGTACACACCACTTCGAAAAACTTGAAAAAGCATCCTAAGCCAATAACAATCAGTTTCAGGCAGCCGAAGTTTTGCACGAAGCTTTTTCAGGGTTTCCTACTGCCTTCTAAAATGGTTCGGTAATCATACAATTTTTTTCCAGTGTACCGAACCATTTTAGAAGGCAGTACGAAACCCTGAAAAGATTTCGTGCAAAACTTCGACTGCCTGAAACTGATTGTTATTGACTTAGGATATTTTTTCAAGTTTTTCGAAGTGGTGTGTATCGAACTTCAAATAGTTCGGATAATTGCAACGAATTCGAAACCGTTTTAGGTTTCGTACTATGTACGAAACCTTGTTCCGTCTACAGTACTCTTTTTGGTTCGGTATTGTACCAATTTTTTTTCAGTGTAC
Source organism: Rotaria sp. Silwood1 (assembly GCA_905250075.1). Classification (NCBI taxonomy): domain Eukaryota; kingdom Metazoa; phylum Rotifera; class Eurotatoria; order Philodinida; family Philodinidae; genus Rotaria; species Rotaria sp. Silwood1. The sequence continues at coordinate 42,757 of CAJNOP010001023.1, forward strand.
TAACATCACCGAGGATGCTACTAGCATCACCGACGGTGTCTTACAGATCATCTGAGATGCTAGCAGCATCACATATGATGCTGCAATCGACAGCTAGGATGCTATATGGAACATCTATGATGCTACAAGCATCTGCTGAGTTGCTACTAGCATCACCTCAGTTACTAGAAATTGATTTACGTGAAACTTGAAAGTTGAATTCAATATAAATTTCAATTTTCAATTTTCAAACCGAAATCACTTTGAAGAATCACGACTAGTACAAAATGTCACGCACACATCAACGCAGCAGGTGAGGGTGCGGCGAAGGGAGTTTCAGTAATCACAACTACCCCAGAATGTCATGCACAGATCATCACAGCAGGTGACGGTGGGACGGGACCATCTTGAAATTTTATCATTGAAGCTTTATACTTGAAAGTTGAAACTTCAATTCAATTCACGTTTCAAGTTTGACACTACTGAAATTAATAATTCGAATTATAATTCGAATTTTTTTTACTAAACTAACAGGGGGTCCTGGCATTTTTTTCGAGAGTTCCATTTATATTCGAACTCAAATTAGGCATCTACTGAAATTTTTGGTTTTTTTTCTGGCATTGTTAGCGAGATATTCACTAATTACTTCTTAATTACTTAATTAATTATAATTAGGTGGCATGTGAAAGAGTCAACATTTTTACGTATGTCTATACTAAAACAAATTATTCAGAAAAACCATCCTTGTAAAAAGTCAAAGTCATCTGAAAGGACGTATGTCCCGTTTTGCCTGATTTTGCCGATATATCGATATATATATCCAATGCCTATTCATCTTTCAATATGGCAGATACAAAAGTAAAAATAAAAATGGGGTCGAAACTTATGAAACACTTTATTTATCAAAAGATCCATAGTTGTTTTGAGTGCACAAGAAAAAATTTTTATTGTTCAGGTACGAACAATCTCTTGATGATGCTAAAAAGAGTGGCATCAAAAAAAATGTGGCCAATGGTATTACAAAGGCCATACAGTTGTGTATATTATATAGTTTATTTGGATTAGGTATACTTTCTCTCCCTTTATTTCAAATTAGTTCACTATGTATCGATTTGTATTTTCTATAATAGGATTTTGGTATGGAGCAAAATTGATTCAAGAAGAAAACTATAGTATTGGTAATGTTTACACTGTAAGTGTGCAGGAATAACTCAAATTTACTAAAAATATCAGTGATCGTTTATTTCATCATATAACACATCTCTTTTATATATTGTCTCCTACATTTTGTCTAAAGTTTTTAAAGGACGAGGGCGGATACGCTAACAAAATTGGCCCTATTTAAAAATTACCAAAAAATCCCACTATTTCATACCCCTTTTCTCTATTATTTGAATAGATACCGGCGCTGTTTATTGTACACAGATAGCTGCTAGTGTGCCCGACAAAGTTGCAAAGACATGAGGGTTTGAAATGCTTGGCCAATACCTTTTAATAAAAACCACAATGGCATTTCTATGCCCAACAAAATCCTATATATTATGTATAGAAATACCATTGTGGTTTTATTAAAAGGTATTGGTCAAGCATTTCAAACCCTCATGGCTTTGCAATTTTGTCGGGCATACTAGCAGCTATCTGTGTACAATAAAAAGCGCAGTGTCTATTCGAATAATAGAGACAAGGGGTATAAAGTAGTGGGGTTTTTTGATAATTTTCAAATAGGGCCAATTTTGCTATCATATCCGTCCTGTCTTTTGCCTTCCTTTTCTACATTGAAACATTTTGTCTCGTATTATGACAACATGATAAATGTATATCAATGATTGTTAGAAAAGTCGAAAAAGGACTTATAATGATAAACTGAATAAAACAATTAGCAATATTTCTTTAGAAAAAATTTAATTTTAATTCGCAACATACATCTTTTTCAGTCATATCATCTGTTAAACATTCATTTTCTCTTCAACGAAACGGCAAGTAAGAAATAAATTTTCAGTTAAAATAGAATAAATTCACAGAAACTTGATTCAAATTTTCTGCCATTTCAATTTTTGAATAATAGTAAGGATCGAATGAGAAAGGCTGCTCTCCATTACAACTATAAGACAATTTTTGGGTTTCAGTTGAGACGATAAATTTTCTCGCTTTATTATGTAATTTGGACAGTGTGTTTTGACATTTATATAGAAAAGTTGACTTTTGCGATACATAGAGAGCAACTTTCAATAATTCGAGCTAATTTTTTTTTTCAATTTATATTAACGGGTGGGCCACAATAAATGTCCCACTTTTGCATTTCATTTTTCCACAACTTAATACGTTGTATTAAAAAAAACAAAATATACCATAACATGCAGCGTGAAAAGCTCTACAATTTACACAAGACCGCTTTTTTTTATAGTTGCACTTTTTACTTTACAAGTGATCAAAATTTGGAGCGGTTAAATTTCGACCGTGCGAAAATTGATCGCAGAGAATTTTGCTTTTATACAAAACGATTATAACAAGCTGTCGCGTGCAAAATGTAGAGCTTTTCTCGCTGCATCTAGTGATATATTTTGCTATTTTTTTAATAAGAGATATCAGGTGATAAAAAGATGAAATAAGAAAAAAACAATCTATCTCGTAGAAAAAAAAATACTGTTTTCGCGTGGTCAAAATTTGATTGCTTAGCTGACTTTGAAAACAAAAAGTGTACCTATAAAAAGGCGGTCTTCTATAAATTGTAGAGCTTGTCAAGCTGCATCTTGTGATGTATTTTGTTTCTTTTTAATAAAACACATCAGATAATAAGTAAGAAAAAAACAAATTGGTTGTGTATTGAAAAATGACTTTTTTGCAGCATCAAAATCTAATCGCTCAGAATTTTTGATAGCTTTGAAAACAAAAAGTACAACTGTAAGAATAGCTGTCTTGTATAAATTGTAGAGCTTTTCCTGTTGCATCTAATGGTATGTTTTGTTTTCTTTTTAAATAGAAGATATCAGGTAATAAAAAGATGAAACAAGAAAGAACGAATTCATCTTTTACCAAAAAAAAAAATCATTTCCGCACAGTCAAAATTTGATCGCTCTATATTTTATCGGTTTTGAAAGCAAAAAGTGTAACTGTAGGAAAAGCTGCCTTGTATAAATTGTAGAGCTTTTTACGCTGCATCCTGTGGTATATTTTGTTTTTCTAATACAACGTATTAAGTTGTGGAAAAATAAAATGCAAAATTGGGACATTTATTATGGTCCACCTGTTATCTGCAATATCGATCAAGTGTGCCCGACAAAATGATCAAAGACCGACACAAATCGGTCAGCTTAGAAAAAATCATTCGACCTCGAGTCGGATAGAGCTGAGAGAAGCAACCCAGGTCGAGAAGTACGGGCGAGTTCCGGTAGGAAAACACAGGAGGTCGCCGGAACATGGTGGCAGTATTCCGGCCGGAAAATTTTCGGATTTTTTCCGATGAATTCTGGATAATTTCCTGCAGAAAACGCGAGGAAATTGACCGGAAGCCACCGGAAAAAATCCAAAAATTTTCCGACCGGAATATTGCCACCCTGTTCCAGTGGCTTCCGGTGTTTTTCCGCAGGATACAGTGAATTTACCCGCATCTTTCCTGCAGGATCTTGCGGGATCCGGTGGTCGGAATCTTCGACCTGGGAATATGTCGAGTCGAGTCCAGTCATTAAAAAAGAGACATTTGACGCTCTTTGAAAACGACTGCTTGCTAATCTCGTAGAATCGAGTAATGAAAAAAGTAACTGATAGGGATACATACTTTATTTCTCTATATATGATATTTCTCGATATTTTATCAATTATCTCTCATTTTATTGGATTACATTAATTAGAGCTAGAACTATAACGGTCCAAGCTCATAAGTTTAGTTAAATTACTCAAAAGAACTGTGGAAACAGATCAGCTCCTTTCCAAAGAATAGTTGCGACAATTCCATTAAACGGAACTGAAGTGTCCTAAAAAAAATTTTGTTTCTACAAACAGAGCCAAATTGTTCTGTTGCTGGAAAATTTCTCCAATAATAGAACAGTTTTGTTCTGTTTACGGAAACAAAATGTTTTGGGACAGTTCAATTCCATTCCAGAGAACTGGTGAAGCAGATCAGGTCCTATATGAAAGAACTGTCGGAACAGATCAGTTCGTATGAAAAGAACTATTGGTATAGATCAGTTCCTTTCAAAAGAACTTTTAAACAGTTCTCAACATTGGAATTAATATGAAACTAACGTAAGTTTAGTTACAACGCATATGACGAAGGATTGCTACGTTTCTATATTTGTAAGTCATAGAATATCGATGAAATCTCAATTATTAAAATAAGATAAAATGAAAAAAGTAAAATAACTGTCGACGCTGTTCCTGCAGAATTATAATTCGAAACACGATAGAGCTGCTTATACTGTAAATTAGGGAATTCAGCAACATATATTTCAATTTTTGAATTCCTGCATATTATAAATATGCATTCATGATGAAAGATGTTGATAATAATATGTTACAATGGCTGTGAAAAGAGGGAGAAAGACAGATATCTTAAATGCACCCGTGTTTTACAGTACTTTCGTAATAAAATTCTGTTTCGTGACTATGCCTGTCGCGGTCTATGACGACGGAAAGATGCGTTGCTAAGGTGTGTGTAATGGTACATGAGTCACTTTTTTCACGGTCTATAGCGCTTCCATGGTAATGTCTGTCACGGTCTGGGTAGGAGAGAGAGACACGGTACAATAGACAGGCAAGCGGCAAAAATTTTTTCCTTGTATTTTAATTTTTTAATAGGTACGACATGTGAATAGCTCAAGTATTATTTTATATGAAAGCACATCAAAATGGTATATGCGCTTTTTATGATAAAAGAGATTTCTCTAAAAATTTCACAAAAATTGAAAATTTTTTTGTCGCCTGGCTTTCGTATACCGTCCACTATGGTGGTCCAAATTTCTTCGCCTATGCTTCAACACTTCTTTTAGATCATGTTTCAAAAAACAACGGCTATTAATTACCTAGCATTTCTTTCGTTTGTTTCAAATTTAAAAACATGTTAATTCTATTATTATACCCGATCAATTTTCTTCCAATTACTGATACATAACATATATTTTTAGGTTTTTCTGGCCGTTTCCAGCTCTGTTTACAGTTTGGAACATATTAGTCCACAATTTCAAGCATTAATTCAAGCTCAAGTTGCTGCTTACACTGTACAGGAAGTCATCGACGAAGTAAATAAACATTCTTGTTTCATATGTATACACATATTATATTGCTTCATTTTTTCTTAATTTATAGCCGTCAACAATTAATAGTGATTCAGAGACAGGTCTCAAAAAAGATGATCTCATTGGTGATATTCGTTTTTCAAATGTGCATTTCTCTTATCCATCACGACGAGATGTTAAAGTTCTTACTAATCTATCATTCGATGTCAAGCGTGGTCAGACTGTTGCTCTTATTGGTTCATCTGGTTCTGGAAAATCAACATGTATACAATTATTACAACGATTCTATGATCAAGATTCAGGATCAATATTCATTGATGAAAAACAAATTAATGAATACAATTTGAAATGGTTACGACAACATATTGGTGTTGTTAGTCAAGAACCTATTTTATTTCATGCAACTATTCGTGAAAATATTCTATTTGGACGTGATTCAGCTACTGATGAAGAAATACATGAAGCAGCCAAGATGGCTAATGCACATGATTTTATCATGACTCTACCTGATGTGAGTATGAAATCTATTTGTTTTGTCTTACATTATTAGCAATAATATTTTGCGTAGAAATATGAAACCCAAGTAGGTGAACGTGGAGCTGCATTATCCGGTGGACAAAAGCAAAGAATTGGTTTGTGAAAACATAACTTATATCTGTGATTTTATTATTGAATTTTTAGCTATCGCTCGAGCACTTATTCGAAATCCGAAAATTTTACTTCTTGATGAAGGTAAAATTTTGTCTCTATTTTCATTTTCTCTTGATTGTTCTATTATCTTCTTCCTTGTTCAATAGCTACTAGTGCACTTGATAATGAAAGTGAAAAGATAGTACAGGACGCTTTATATCGTACTGCTAAAGGTGCGTTATATTAAATACAACTACTGTTTTATGATTTTTTTTTTTTTATCAATAGGTCGAACAACATTAGTAATTGCACATCGTTTATCAACGATTCGTAATGCTGACAAAATCATTGTGATGCAAAAGGGAGAAATTGTTGAAGAAGGTGATCATGATTCTTTAATGAGCATTCGTGGTACATACTTTACTCTTATTGAACAACAAAGTTTACATCAAGCTGAAGAAGAAGAAGAACTAGAATTTGAACAACAACAAGCTGCAAAGATACTTCTTTCTGATCAACTATGTTTAGATAATTCGAATATTAAAAGAAATTGCAGCTCAACATTAGTTAGTATTACTCCATCAACATTGGATGTATTGTATGAAAAGAAAAATTCCAGAATAGGTGAAGATCTGGAAGAAAACGATGATGAAAAGATCAAAACAAAAAAGGTAATGAGAAATGGTTAAATATTTGTACTGAATATAATTACCATAGGAGAGAAACCAAAACATAACATTGGCTATATTACGAATAAATAAACCAGAGTGGATACTGATTGTAATCGGATGTATAGCAGCTTTATTCACTGGAGCACTAGAACCATCGTTTTCTATCATTCGGACCAAAATGACAGTGGTAAATGCTTGAGTAGTGCTTAACTTTTAAAACATTATTCATTTGAAAGGTCTTTCAAAGCTGTGATAAAGATGCTCGAAATCAAAAAATTATTCTCTATGCTTTACTTCATATTGGTTTGGGAATTGTAGGTCTAATATCTCAAACACTTCAAGTATGTATTTCGATAGTTTGTATAATAAGTTTTTACATACATTTTCTTTTCAGAGTTGTATGTTTGCTTATTCTGGTGAAACTCTCACCAAACGACTTCGCTCAGAAGCTTTTCGTGCTATTCTTCGTCAAGAAATTAATTATTTTGATCAAGCAAGACATAATACAGGTGTATTATGTACACGCTTAGCAACTGAAGCATCAGCTGTACAAGGCGCAAGCGGTATTCGTTTTGGTTTCTTTTGTCAAAATTTTGTGTCAATAGGCATGGGTATCATTATTGGATTCGTATTTTCCTGGCAATTGACGTTGCTTACGATCGCTTTCCTTCCGTTGATGATATTTGGAGCCTATTTACAGATTCGTGTGACAGCTGCATTTGAAAGCAAAGACAAAGAATTTATAGAAGATGCTGGGAAGGTTTGAGAATAGTTTATAAGTTGATGAGATTAAACATGTAAGCAATTAATGATTGTGGATGTATTTCGTCAAGTTTCCCGATATATGAGAATGTTCAATATCTAAAAACTATTATGTTATGAAAGACATTTACGTATATCTTAAAAATCAGTGTAGTGCCTTAGAGAGAAATCCGATATTTTGTTCTTTCGAACGTGTATAATGGGAAAAGTAAAGCTTAGATATATGAATGTTTCGTTCAAAGACTTAGAATATTAAATTCTATCAACGTAAAAACTAGGCATGCACCAAACCCAAACCGTTTGGAAGTTTAGGTTTGGGTTTGGTGAGTTTGGGTATTGAGTTTGGGTTTGGGTTTGGGTATTTAGTGTGGCTTTCAGTTCCAGTTTGCTATATCAACTCACTGAACTACTGGACTTTGTAAGTAGTGCTATTTATATCAAGTCTCTTCTCTATATTTAACTATTTATTCTGTATAAATATAAGCAAAAGCATATTTCTATGCTTCACATTGTTAAACAGTGACATAAAGTCGTTCTCAATCCCAAATAGATTGCTTGAAGAATGGATATTTTTGATCGGTTTGCCTACGGTCTGATTGATGGAGAATCGAAATCACATTTCTCAGTTAGAGAAGCGATTGTTCAATGTTCTGTGATACTCAAATATTGCCCATGTAAAAACTTTTACCCAAAAAGGTCACTATTAAGTACTTTCAATAGTAGGTTTTAAGCAGGACAAAGTACTTATAAGTAAACCTTTTTAAAAGTACTTTTCATACTTTTTGACTAAAAAGTACTGTTAAGTACTTTTGAAAGCAGGAAAAGTATGAGGAAGTACTACAGAAAGTGGAAAAATTATCAAAAAGTACTATAAAAAGTGAAAAATAGTAAGAAAAATTACTTTGTTTTACTTTATTACTATTAAAAGTGATAAAAAGTGACTTTTGGTTCACTTTTCTTTTACATGGGTGGTTTTTAGAGGGAGGAACCCAAAACCGAAGCTCATTTCGCTCCAAAGTACGTTGATAGATCAGGAGCTAACAGAAATTAACGTTTTGGAGAGATACTCTCTGTAGAGTAGTTTGCCATTCGATGGTTCACCGACTACGCAGCAGTGTCATACACCCAGGAAATTGGGTATGCTGAGCAAATGCAGGAAAATGAGAGAGATGCTGCATCTTCTTTAGATACCGAGTCTCCTTGATAGATGCCGAATCTCCTGGGGAGAAGTGCTTGGAGATGCAGCGTCTCTCCAGAAGATAACGTATCTCCGGATGAAAATGTTTTATTTTATTTTCAGCCTGAGATTCCAGCAGGAGATCCACAGACCGCAGGAGATGCCGCATCTCCAAGCACATCTCCCCAAGAGATTCGGCATCTCTAAACATATCTTTACAGAGACGATAAAGTAGGAAATACGAGCACATACGGACACACAGAGCGACATCTCACGAGTGTGGATGAGGGTCAAAACGCGAGGACACACGGAAATAAATACAGCTCCATCTCATTATTGTGGGTGTGGAAGAAAACATGAACCCACAAGAAAACACACATAATGTAATCGTCTATAAGTAGATAGTTTGGTACCGCTTGCATCTCCCTACACTTCTCCAGTATCCTAGATTTCCTGAATATGTGGCAGGACTCTAACTACGTAATTGGCACACACACAAAAACCCTTGTAGCTACCATGTGGTTAGCCAACATGCACGGCGAGTTTCAAGAATTAAACGGAAGGAACTCTGAGCCATGCCGGCTGTCTATCCAGATCTATAGCTAATAATAGTTGTAGGAAGAATATCGGACCTTCGAAACTGTCTTAAGACAGTATCCTTTTTTGCAAAGCAACTGAAAGACAAGTTATTCTTTTTCGTCTTCTTCTTCTAGGGTAGTTTGAGACGACGATTTGAATCACAGCTATACAGCCATAAAAATACTTTGATGGAGTCATGCGCCAGTAGATATGGAACTTCATGTTAGATGCTAAACCTTTTGCAGATGTAGTCATAAGGAGTTTTTCTGTTTATGATCATACAAATACACTTTAATTTTTCTCCTCTTCTCTTGTCGTTAGTCGTGCATCACAGGTTTTTCTTTCCAGTCAGATTCGTATATGTGATGGTATTTTTCCTTTCACTTATACGTTTACACGATGGACGTGCCCCCTCCCCCCACTTTTGATCTTCTAAGTTTAGCTTTGTTTTACGAATCTCTCTTTCTTCCTCACAATCTATGGGATTTTTCTATATAATCGCTATGTATATATTTGACATATTGTCGCGACAAACAGAGATTAAAAACTGATATCGCTAAGAAATGAATTATATTGGAATTAAAATCTCTCACTTCGGGTGCAAAGCTCCATGAATAGATAGTCAGAAAATGGATGTTTCAATTTGCAGTCTGTGTGCCTTGGAACACAATTCTCTATCTCGAAAGGTTGAGTTTTCACATGCTGATATATTTTACTGAGCTCTGATTCTTTGATTAAGATCAAGCAATGAGCTTTTATAGGTCTCTGACTCAGTAACTTTGAGGTCTTTTACATATATTGTTCGATCACTCAGAGTCGTTGGCTATGTAGCTATGAATCTATGAAGTTGGTGAATCTTGGAAGTTCAGCCAATGGACGTGTTAATACGGATGTCGGGAAGCGTGAATAAGCATAGCAATGTGGGTGTGTATGTATGGTTGCATCACAGCTACTAACTATGCACATTGTTGGTTTGGGTTTAAATCCTACGAAACCGCTTTTCGAAAATGCGTTTCTGTTGTTTTTAGAGCTCGCTGATCTAAAATTGACTCATGAAAACATGAGTGTTTCCGTATTTTCTTCGTATCTTCTCTAGTTCTCATGGATTCGGATGGGGTTTTCTTACAAAAAACAGAGCATTTCATTGTGCACGAAGTCATAAAAAGATGTGTTTCATAGAAATAACATAAAAGACGTTATTGTTGTAATATTACAGACGTGAAATACCAACTAATTGCAAAAGCACTTCCAGAGGACCGACCAGAATAAAGTCCTTCGCAGTATTTCCTCAATATCTCTTTGTTTTTGATAGTTGTGGATGCAAAATTTTCAAAAAGACTTGGCGTTTATATCTTCTTTAACTTCATTATTCTGACTTGATTATAAGCATTGGATTATATGACTAATAAGACTGGCAAATACTCAGTGTTTAACCCCGGTTACTAAAGTCTATAATATGGGCATGCCTGGCCTTGGCCTATGATGGGGAGGAGATGGAAGCCGGAACAACTTGGTTTGAAACTTTCACTCACTATTTTCTTCCAAAATTCATGCCAATGTCACACAATAGACAGTACAATTTGTTAATCCAGCTTGATATGGCAACCCATAAACACAAGCGAGCTGCATTTCAAGCTTCAACGTTATTGAAATTGAATGTTTGCGGCACTTCTAAAATATCGCTTTTTGCTTTTACTCCTGTGACATCCATATGTATGCGGTTTGTTAAAGAATCAAATGCTGCACGGCTCAGAAAATATTCAGTCCAAAACGATGAAAATTAAAGAAGATATTGCAAAAAGGCGAAGATTCTCATTCATTGTAGGCCACCCTTCAGTCTCAAGAAAATAGAGCTCGAATTCGGGTTCCTTATTCCCTCCCCAAAAACCAATATTTGAGTATCACAGAACATTGAACAATCGCTTCTCTAACTGAGAAATGTGATTTCGATTCTCCATCAATCAGACCGTAGGCAAACCGATCAAAAATATCCATTCTTCAAGCAATCTATTTGGGATTGAGAACGACTTTATGTCACTGTTTAACAATGTGAAGCATAGAAATATGCTTTTGCTTATATTTGCACAGAATAAATAGTTAAATATAGAGAAGAAATTTGACATAAATAGCACTACTTACAAAGTCTAGTAGTTCAGTGAGTTGATATAGCAAACTGGAACTGAAAGCCACACTGAATACCCAAACCCAAACTCAATACCCAAACTCACCAAACCCAAACTGTTTGGGTTTGATGCATGCCTAGTAATAACTAAATGGATATTTTATAAAATATATACAATTTTTACAAATCCATCACTTCATAAAATGCCTCTAAATTTCTCCATATACTTCATTAATTTTCATATCACCTATATCATTGAGAATGATAATGACTTGAAATACATGTATACACTCATTAACAATTTAGGTTTTGATATATCTGAGTTACTTAAACTACAAATAAAGTTTTCATCTTCAATGATTAAAAAATTTAATTTATTGGGTTGGTAAGAAATTTTTGTCGTTTTTTTTTTGAAAATTTTCTTTTTCTTTTTTAATATCAAGAATACAACTAGCTTTCAAAAATGTATGCTCCATTGCTATCTATGACTTGTGGCCAACGCTCTGATAGAGAAAGGATCCCGCGTTCATAGAAGTCCTGCGACTTTTGGCCAAAAAAGTTGAGGTGATCCATTTCCAGGTCGTTTTTGTCGTCGAACTTTTTCTCCTTCAAATGGTTAGAAAGAGAACGGAACAAATGGTAGTCCGTAGGAGCCAAGTCTGGAGAATAAGATGGATGTGGACAGTAACCCATCCGAGCTCCAATAATTTTTCACGCGTCGATTTTGCAGTATAGAGTCTGGCATTGTCATGCAAAAAATAAATTCTATCCTGCTTTCCCTGAAGTTTTGCTGCAACCCGGTCTAATTGCTGGCAATAGGGATCAGCAGTGATAGTGCAATTAGTTGGAAGAGGTTCCCAATGAATAATCCCTCTTACTCCCCACCAAACGCTCAGCATAATCTTCTTTTGGTTAAGGTCATCTTTGGGTGTTGCTACACCTTTTTGTCCAGCTCCCAGCCACTGCCGCTTGCGCGTGTGGTTAACATACAACACCCACTTTTCATCGCCGGTAATAAGATTGTAAAGCCATTGGTAGTTGCGATGAGACGTCATTAATTCCATACAAGCATCAACTCTGTGTTGGAGCTAATGTGGTGACAAATCATGTGGTATCCAAACTCCATATTTCCACGTTTTGCCTAATCCGTGCAGATGTGTTTTCACTGTAGTATGAGAGCATCCAAGACGCTCTGCTAAACACCGTGTAGTCAATCTAGGATCTTCTTCGATAAGCTCCTTTAAGAGATCCATATCCACCTCTAGTGGTCTTCTAGTATGAGGTAAATCATCGAGTTCGAAGTTACCGTTCTTGAACTGATTGAACCAACGTTGCGCTGTACGAATGAAGAGCGCATCCTTGCCCATCGTATGGCATATATTGCTTGCTGCTTCTGTTGTTTTGTGACCCAAACGGAATTCATGAAGCAGAAGCACTCGGAGCTCTCTACGAGATATCTTCATTTCTAATTCAAGATTAGCATGTATATCCATAGTTTATATTGTTGTTCGAAAGATATTTACACTCCCTTTATATATCCTTAGTATGGAAACTTCTAGAACTTTCTTGACTGTTCTAGGAAGTTACGAAAAAAAACGACAAAAATTTCTGACCAAGCCAATATGTTCATTAATTTACATCTCTTATACTTTAGGTGATTGTAGAAACAATTCAAAATATTCGAATAGTGGCTCAATTAACAAAAGAAACGTATTTTTATAATGAATATTCTCACTTACTCAACATTATTTATCGGTAAATTTCATTTGTTTTTCATATTTATCAAATAATAAAGGTTTCTGTAGATCAGCAATCAAACGAGCTCATCTTTCCGGCATTCTCTTCTCAATATCAGCTTCGAGTGCACTCTTCGCGTCGGCAGCTCTTATTTCGCTCGGTACTTCTCTTGTTAATCAAGATATAATCACATTTGAGGATATGTACATGTAAGACGAAAGACCAGTATCAATTTGTAATTCTTTTCCCACCAAATAACGTATTTTAATTAACTTTCTAGGGTTTTTAATTCTGTCACAGCTACTGCTGAAATTGCAACTCAGACCCTTACGCTGTAAGATTTTCAATGATATATATACAAGATAAAAAAGTTTTCCTTTATAGATCTCCAGACTATGGAAAAGCGATTGAAGCTGCTGAAAGAATTTTTGAACTCTTAAATCGAAAACCTATGATCAATAATGAATCAAACGATGGCGATGAAATTGTGAGTGAACATTATCATTGATATTTCCAACATACACACTTTAATTGTACTCCTCCTTTTATAGCCTAATTTCTCAGGACAACTCGAATTTGATGGTGTTGATTTTGTCTATCCAAATAGACCTGAATTACTTATTCTTAGAAATTTTAGACTTAATATCAAAGCTGGTATCTATTCTTTTTTTCATTTTTCTCGCATATTCATTAAACTTTTTCTATTTTCTCATAGGTCAAAAAATAGCACTTGTTGGTACGTACAATTTTCTCATTGTTCATTGTGAATAGATCACTCGAAAATTTTTTGTTTTGTACAGGCACATCTGGCTGTGGAAAATCTACAACTATTCAATTAATTGAACGATTTTATGACCCAAATATTGGTTGTTTGGTAAAAAAGTTTTCTTTCTATTCGTATTTTTATTTGTTTTTTTTTCTATTGTAGTTAGCTGACTCAAAAGATGTAAGAAGTCTTAATCTACAATGGTATCGTTCACAAAGTACGTATAAAAATGTCTTTTCTATCTAATATATAGAAACTTTTTGTCTTTTTATTAGTTAGTATTGTTTCACAAGAACCAATTCTCTTTGATATGTCAATTCGTGAAAATATTGCTTATGGTGATTCTAGTCGAAAAGATATTCCACTTGATGAAATAATTAGGGCAGCTAAAAATTCTAATATTCATGATTTTATTCAAGGTCTTCCAAATGTAAGTTATAATTGGTTTATTTTTCTTTAGCTATAGAAAAATACTCTCTCTTATAAAAACAAAGGGGTATGAAACAAATTGTGGTTCAAAAGGAATACAATTATCAGGTGGACAAAAACAACGAATTGGTTAGATAATATTGAGAAATTTTTTTCGTTTCATTTATTGATTATATTTTGATTTTAGCTATTGCTAGAGCTTTAATTCGAAATCCAAAAATTATATTGCTTGATGAAGGTAAGAAGAAATAAAAATTGATATTATGATCAATTTATTATATACATTTGTTTAGCAACAAGTGCTTTGGATAGTGAAAGTGAAAAATTAGTTCAAGAAGCATTAGATCGTGCTCAAGAAAATCGAACATCAATCACAATTGCACATCGTTTATCAACTATTCAAAATGCAGATATGATTTGTGTTATGCATAATGGAATAATTGTTGAACGTGGAACTCATGAAGAACTAGTTGCACTAGGCGGTCGGTATTATCGATTGGTACAAGGAAAACTGAAATAGACAAACAAGAGAAATATATAGATATAAACTGATTTTTTATCAAGGGGTGAATAGCGGAAACCTTGAATTCGATGGAATGCAAGGGAACTCCATGAAATCCTATGGAATTTTATGGAATCCTAGGAAATTCCAGGGAATTCTATATAATTTTAAAGTCTTGAGTCCTTAGATTTGTTCCAATTGCAGAATAATCTTTTATCATATGTAAACAGTTAATAGAACATCTCTCATAACATTTTTCATAGATACCGCATTCAGAAGCTCATGTTTTCAATCATAACTTGGCAAATTTATTTCTTGTAGTATGTGTTTTTGTTTATAATTAGTAAACACACAACACAGCAGAATGTAGTTCATAAGTATCAAAACCACAGAAGAAATTCTTATACATAAAAAGTTTTTAAAAAGTTTCAATGGTAAAAGAAGGATTGACGATAATGCCGCTCCTACTTGGGGACAACTTCATGTATATAAAAGCAGTAAAAAGAACAATCTTGAATCTAAGTTCTTAATTAAGAAGCTTATCATTTGCAAATAAACATCGTACGGTGGATGTTTACAAACAGAGTAAAGGTGGGTGTAAGTGTTGATATGGCTCTTGTCTGCGAACACGCACGCACACGCGTACTCACAATCATACCCATATTACAAACTCAAAATTAATAATTTCAATAATTATTCATAGGAATGGTCAGCCTAGGAATGCAACAGTGAGGGTAGATCACCGCTTCACTGTCTCCATGTCACTAGTTCACGCCGGTACCAGTCTCTTCCGGGACCCCGTCCACCGGTAACCGGTTTCTACCAGTGCGTATCAATATCTGCTTAATACCGTTGGTATAAGGCTCATACCGGGTGTATACCGGTTTATACCGGCGGTATGAGGCTAATACTGATATATACCGGTTAATACCGCTGCTATAAACGTTATACCGGTATATGCCAGTACATGCTTTATACCATCATTATAAGGCTAATGTCGGTATATACCGGTTTATACCACAGGTGTAAGACTAATACCGGTTACCGGTAAGAAACGGTTACCGGTAGCACGGTTACCGATTAGACCGGTTATCGTCACTAGACCTAGGACAGCTCCATATCAGTTCCGCTCTTGAGAACTGTTCAAACAGTTCTTTGATAGGAACTGATCTGTCCAACAAGTTCTTTGATAGGAACTAATCTGTTCAACCAGTTCTTTGAAAGTGGTCACAGTAGCCAGTTCTTGAAAAAGAACCGGACGCTTAATCCAGTTCTTTGAAAAAGAACGGGTTACAAGAACCAGTTCTCGAAAAAGAACTGGTCACTATACTCAGTTCTTAGAAAATATACAGTTCATAGAACTGGAAACTGTCCTAGGTCTAATCGTCACCGTTGCATCTCTAGGTCTGTCACGATTATTGACTGAAAAATCTTAGCATCCATCGATTGAGAGATTATTATGGGTTATCGAAGCAAGTAAAATTGAATGAAAAACGGTTCAAACATTTCTGAATACTGTTACACTAATTAGATGATCATTAGTAACAAAGTATGTCGAATTTTAGCCATTAATAAAGAAGCTCATTGATGCTACAATATATTTAGAGCTCTGTTAGAATAAATTGATCTGAATTTATTGATAGATTAACGAAGAAACAGGCTCAGTTGCTGCGCTTGGGATGGAGATAAGGCAATCCTAAAAATCAGAACCTAACCAAATACAGTTAGCTAGAGATCAATATGTACAGATATAGATGGTCACGAACGAAGAAAAAAGGAAAACGAGACGCCAACAATAAAAGCTGTTGTGACATGGATAGTAGCTCTTTATAGCCTCTTCGACGATTACTGAGAGTCCTTAGGAATGCCATGGAATTCCATGGAATCCTGAGGAATTCTATGGAATCATATGGAATTCTACGGAATTTTGTGGAATTCTGTGGAATTCGAGGGAATCCTAGAAATATAGGGAATTCTGAATTCCAAGATTCCGCTATTCACCACTTGTTTTTATACTAACATATTAATTCATCAAAGTTTCTTTAGTATATTAAAACAGAATATAAAGTAAAAATCTTCTACAAACTTATTTCAGTATTCTCATTTTCAAATAACTATTATGTAAGGCAATAAAATATATTGTAATCTTTGAATGTTATTTACAGAAATTGATATTGTAAGTTTATAGTAAAGAAGGTGTGGGTGTGGGTGTGAATGTGTGGGGTGTGGATGTGTGAGTGGGGGTATGGGTGTGTGGGGTGTGGATGGGGGAGTGCGTGTGGGTGTGTGGGGTGTGGATGTGGGGTGTGTGTGGGGTGTGGATGTGGGGTGTGGGTGGGAGTGTGGATGTGGGATGTGGGTGGGAGTGTGGATGTGGGTGGGAGTGTGGATGTGGTGTGGGTGTGGGTGTGGGGCGTGGGGTGTGGGGGTGAGTGTGGGTGAGTGTGGGACATAGGTGTGGATCCGTTTTTTCTTTTCTTTCATGCCCACACTCACACCTACACCCACAGCCACATCCCACATCCACACCTCACACTCACACCTACACCCACATCCACATCCACGCTCCACACTCACACTCACACCCCACACTCACACCTACACCCACATCCACACCCCACACCCACACCTACACCCACACCCCACACCCACACCTACACCCACACCCCACACCCACACCCACAGCCACACCCTATTATTATTTCTATATTAGATATGTTCCTTGTAAAGTAGCGAGTCATGACGCAAACGAGTACAAGATAATTCAAAATTCCTGTATGTTTTGAAAGAAACTTATTTGTGAACTCTACCACGGTCTATCACGGTTAACAAGAGTGAGGGGATGTACTTGGTGGTTAGGATAAGACCGACACCCACATTCAAAGCTCAGCTCACCCTCACACTCTTGTATTAACTATTTGTCGAAATTGGTTTCGAGTCTATTGTGGAACTCACGTATGTTATCGAAGAAAATAGTGAGTGTAAGTTTTCAATGCGAGGTTGGCGGCTCCCCTTTCCCCTTTCCCCCATTACAGACATCCCCCATTACAGACACCCCTCATTACAGACACACCCTCCATTACACACTTTAAGAATCGAGAATAAGAGGCGTCGGGCTCTCTAGAGTTTTTTGCAAAATTGATTAAGTTATAATTTTGAAAAATAATGAATATCATTGTTTGTAAGTTGATTAATATATATAAGATTCACCTGAATTTGGTCGAAAGTAAAAATGTCGAAAGCAAAAATGCCGAAGGTAAAAATGTCGAAAGGCGAAAATATCGAAAAAAATGTTCTTTTTTTGAAGTTAGATAAGTTAAAGATTGGAAGGGGATTATTTATACCATACAGGGTGGGTGCTCCTGTATAACGTCGAAAGGAGAAGTGTCGAAACGAAAAATAACATATATGTCGAAAGATAGAAGTGCTGAAAATGATAGTAGACGAAAGTAGAGATCTCTCTGCCCTCACCCTCAGCCTTGTTCTTTGCCATCTACCTTTATTTTCTGTTTCGATATTTTTATTTTTCGATCAAATTCAGGTTACCACGTAGAGAGGCAACACTAGGAGTCGATGAGGTACTTGTCTAGTTTAATCGCATCAATCACAGCGCCCTCACCCTCATGCCATGTTGTGCATGTGAATTACACCAATCAGTGAAGAAGTGGTGTCACAGATCTAAGAAATCGGGGATCTCAGAGATCTCCAAGGAGATCTTCCATATGCTAACGAAATTACAACGTAATATTGAATTATTACACATTAATGATACTCTTTTTACTATCTCAAACCCTTAAGGAGATATCGCATCTCTACAAGAG